>OZ025263.1:12856159-12895186 GCA_964019135.1 Arenicola marina
CGACTTTGTACGCGGACTGTATTGCGTACACTTTCAGCCGAGTCTGCCGTATCATAATTAATGCACCAAAATCCCCGTGAAAGAAAGATAAAATACCCCCACATGCACCCATCATGCAGAAACCGATGCAGTTTACAGAATTCTGTTGACTGTGACTTGTCTGATTTTGTTTGGCGACGAAAGATACTTCACATTTTAAAATCCAACATGGCGCACGTCCGTGACATATTACCATGGTAACCTGGAGCACGTGGTCTGGGCACGTGTCTCTGTCTATGAACGGGAGCAGCAAGTTCCAATATTGTCACTTTGTCGCTAAATAGTCGGCTCAAAACGGGCGGTTTGGGACTTCGGGTCTGAGCTTCGGTGTGGGCGGGCTACCATCGTGACGTCATTGGGGAAACTTCATGCATGAGGATGAGTCTGTATCTGTATGTTAAGGGTGGAGTGGGGATAGGGGTAAGGGGTGTTGGGGCGGGGGGGGGGGGGCATGGAAGCTGTGCAGCGATGATGCTGGCTTGGGCTCCACTGATAGATAATGTTTCTCGTTTGTTGGAATTAAATCCTGAACGACGGCGCCATCGAAATAATATAATATCTGAATAAAGAGAACTTGAATGGTGATTAATTACCATAAATTCAACTCAACTATGCTATATATATATATATATATATATATATATATATATATATTCTTCACCAAAAAACTACATATTTACGCCCCCGTGTCATAACGGTGCACCAAAGCAGACGCGGCGCGCGTTTTGTTCATTGCATTACACTTACTAAAGCAAATATAACACATAACGAGACTCCACTGATGTGACCCCCTGGACGTGTGCAGTGCAACCAACAGCTCCAACTCGTTGAATTAATGGGCAGGCTTTCCATGTTTAGCCACTTCTCGCTATTTTCATGTGTGCGGCTCTAAATGTATATCTAACGGTACATTTTATTTATACCGCGCCTAAGCCACATGCCAATACTTAATACTGTAGTAATGCTGCTGTAAATAGAGTCTTCGCTGCCTATGTGGAGGATTCATTCACATTACCGCGTTGTCAAGTTTTTGGTCGTTCCTCACATCACCTCGGCCCCATGTCACCGCCCACTTCCCGGTTGACCCTAACGGTCTTGGAGTCACGAATGGTTTTAGAGGTTTTTTTTTAATTGAATATTGTATCTTCGATGCAGGATTTGAAAAATATAGACATTTCGTTGTCGAATGATCACAAAGGATGAGTTAAAAAAGCGAAAAAGTGGTGTATTTGACGCCAAACTGCGAATTTATCTTCGATTAGCTTTATTTTAATTTTCGCGTATTAAGGATAACTCTGATGGTTACATTTGATTTGGGGCAGAGGGACTCAGACGAACGTTCAGACCAACTTGCTGATCTGTCTGACGAACGGTCGCAAGGCTGTGAACTCGCGGCGTTGACCTCAGTTGTGCCCGGTGTGATACCAGGGTGAATATGATGTCCTGGGAGTCCTACTGGTGTGCGTCTCTCTTGCTATGGTTTCATTGCGCTGGAGCGAAGTCTTTGGTTAAGCTGGTTCCCCCATCCCACAGTGCCTCACATGCCAGGTGCGCCATCTTTCGGTGGATTTCCAGATGGTCTATTGACAGGAATAACGATGTGAAGGGTCCGTGAAGCATGCAAAACACGGCCGGTTCGGTTTGATGCGACGTCGTATCAAATGTATCATTTTAAAGGCAAATCGTTATTTTGTCACAATTGGCTTGCCATAATGTGAATTGCAGCTAAAGTAATAATGACCCACCACGTGACCTATTCGCAAGAGTTCCTGATCGGAAACGGTGGTTGTGGGGTGTTTGTTATTGCATTGTCTCCCTAACCAATTAGTGTACGGGGGCCGACCCAGTAGCTCAGTGGGTTAGAGCGCTCGCATTGAGTGCTCTGGTCACATGAGAGCCTAACGGCACGTGGGTCGGTGGTTCGAGCCCTGCTGTGGCCATGTCTGTCTGGTCGTAGGATAAAGATCCCGTGTCTTTCTTCGTAAAGAGTAGGGGGTTACCCCCGGGGACATGGCTCCACTCTTCCTTCCTTTTCCCATTGACGCGTACCATAGTGCATTTCAAATACAGCAAGGTGTCCGTTTCTGTTGAATAGTAAAAAGTAGGAGTTCTGTAAACTTTTTAACTTCGTTCCGCGCTTCAGCTCTGACTGTCTTCTGATTGGTTATTCGCTTGATCAATAACGACATCACTCGCTATTATTCAATTATCGCTCTGCTGGATATTGGGTTGGGAAATTGCGATTGCGGCTCAAACCAATAATAAACTTCGTGATAGGAATTAATAACGAAATCAAGATGTGTGCTTAATTCTGATACCGCCCAGGAAAATAGAGAATGAAGCACCAGAAAATGAAATAGTCGACCAGGAGGAAAGCAAATTTTATTTATGGATAATTTATTAACTTTCCCATGACATTAATGTCAACGATCACACATACCTCTCTCCAACAGCAGCGAGTTACGTTCACGCCATTTTAGCTATTTGGCGTAAGCAACTGACTCTTGACGCAGTCATTAATACATATATCTATTTAGTTTTTAATTTAATATTAATTATAATTGTCCATTAGTGGCATCACATGGAAATTTAATATAAACAGTAGTAACAATAGAAACAACAGAACAATTAGTAGCTCCAAAATGGCTACATCGGCATTGGCAGAAATCTCCTCCAAGAAGCGCCACGCTAACCCCTCATCCCATAGGTCTACCATTTATGAGGCAGCGACCGCAGTGTTCTTACCATGTATATCTTCTTCACACCATTAAGAGATTGGAGGAACATAAATCCATTTCCTTTATTGTAAAGGGGTCTGGGGGGCGGGAGGGTTGGTAGGCGGGTGGCCTGGGAGGGGAGTAGCGTCTATCCATTACCCGCCTGAGGCAATTGATGGGATTTCACTGAGCGCGGAACTTTGTCCTTATACTCTTGCTTGACTTCTCATTGCAGGCTTGGTAAGGAGGGTGGAGGAGGAGGAGGAGGAGGAGGAGGAGCTGTTTGGATGAAGCTGCAGCGGCGTGGGGACGGATACCGGATACCGGAGCGTGCGTGACTATACACCCCCCCCCTTCCCCAGCGGCTGCCATCGGGGCCTGTCTTCCTGATTCATCAGGCGGTGCAGCCCAGCGTGAGGAATACACTGACCCACCACGTACCGCCACCCAAAGGCGGGAGGACACTTCGCGACCCCCGCTTACCGCCACCCTCACTTAACTTCCAATAATACGAGCGAGAGGAAGGGCCATCGATTGCCAGGGCGATCGGGGAGAGGACAATACCCCTCCTCACCCTCCTCACCCCTCCACCTGGACTCTGCCTCCGGGTTAACCCCTCATCCCATAACCCTGAGCGGTCCTTTCCCCCCCAACTCATCCCTCCCCCTCCCCCGACCACAAGTTCAGGTCTTCCTTCCTTTATGCCGGGAGGGAGCACCAGTGTCAGACCCCCAATCACTTTTGCGCTGTTCCTCTTTCACACTCGCCCAACTTAGATGGAGCTGGCTTTCCAAAGGATGTGATTTCGGGCCGGAGTTTGTCGTAGAGTTTTCACAGCCCGGGCTTCTTCTTTCTTCTCTCTGGGTAATGGAACCTTGTAATCGGCAGTGCCGCTGAGTCGCAAACTCCCCAGTGGCAAACTCCTAGGATTATGTCCGCATTCATGGCTGGCGTGACGGCGATCGATCGAGTCCTTGGGTAGCCAGCATTGCCACCCCTGGTACCGCCGCCGCCGCCGCCGCCGCCGCCGCCGCCACTGCCGCCAGCACCACCGCCGCCAGCACCACCACCGCCGCTGCCACTGCCACCACTGGCAGAACCTCTGCAGCAGCTTTGACGGTCGCAGTCTCGTCATCATCACTAGCCGTGAACCGCTCATTTCTCCCCGCCGCGACACGTGGTCCATCACCTGCGCCATCATCGGCCTCGCAATCCCTCGGCTCGTACGGATATTCGGAGCTAGCTAAGACGACAACTGCTAAAAAACATACAGGGATATCGAACAGAAATCACCCATTGACATCAATCGCGAAGGACATTGGATTGGTCACGTCACGAATTGATCTTGGTGATTTTTATGCCCTAGTTGATCGTGATCTGCGCTTTGATTCCGCGTGTGAAGCAGTGCACATTAAAAAGACCTTTTCCCTGTTTGGCAAGTGGATCCTGGAGATTACTAATCTCATTATTTGTACTGCATTACGTCTATACGAGTTGCAGACGCGCCGAGGATTGCGTCTCCACAAATTAACCAGGACGTACGCACTAACTAAATACCGAAATACCTGAAATAGCACGCACCGCGTCGCTATTGATACCACCACCACCACTATATAATATATATAACAAAACAAAAAAACAACAGAAAGATGGAGAAATCCGTGGCTTTCCTGGCGTTGACTCTCCTCATGTGCTTGTCTCTGGAGCTGGTCGCTCCGGAAGACACCACGGAGAGCCTGAAGAAGCTTCGCGGCAACAAGAAGCCTCGTCATCGAAACAACAACCGGTACGACGAGCCGGGCGCCTGTGAGCTGGAGATCACCTGCAAGGGCGACTTCTACTCGGAGGCCGGCGCGGACGGGATGTCCAAGGACGAGCCCGCCGCGCTGACCGGCCCCGTGCGCCTGCCCATCAGGGGACCCAGGGGGCCCCCGGGGCAGGACGGGGACCCAGGCATGAGAGGAGAAGACGGGCTGCCTGGACTGCCAGGGTTACCAGGTAGGTGATTCAGTGCCAGGGTGAGGAGTGGGGCGGGGGGGGGGGGGCGCGGGGGGTGCTTTGGGTGGGGTAACGGTAGAGATTGATGTTGGTTGGTGTATTAATATTATTAATTAAGTATTAATAAGTCGAATTGGGGCCTCCCAGGTTTAGTATAAAGCGCATTGGACCGCAGATCAAGGTCGATTCCGGGACCTGGCATTTTTCATCTATTCATCCGCCATCGTTTCCGGGGGATCCTTTGACCCAGTTTTTGCCCACCACAATGAGAATATTTAATGTTGAGAGCTTGGTTGTTGGTTAGCTTAAGTAAGATACTATAAACTCTGTAGGGTGGGGTCGCGACATTGGAAAGGGTCGTGATAATGGTTGGTTTGATATATTAAGTAAGACGCTTTTAAAGGTCAACATAGAGTTCAAGCTAGCGAGGAGCCATGTCTCCGGCAGTAACCCCTATTCTTTGTAAATAATGACATTTGCATGGGTGAGCCTCGAACCAAGTACCGACTGCACTTGGAGTGCCCTTGCACAGCACAATCAACAACTATATGGTCGAACGCGCTACCTATTCAGCCCCGTGGTGACCACTTCAGGGCAATGAATTCTGCATGTGGGATGTTTCTAATCTTGTGGGGGTGTCTTTAGTTCCTGCGGGTAGGCATTTTATGGAGATGGGTATATTCAGGTACATTTATGGGGTAATCGGGGTGCGTGGTGGGGAGGGGAGCGGGGTGCTGTTATGTTAGAGCCGTCGTTTGGGTATATTATTAGGTCGGTCGCGATGCTAGGGTCATCGCTATGCTAGGGTGGTCGCTATGCTAGGGCGGTCACTATGCCAGGGTGATCGCCATGCTAGGGTGGTCGCTATATGCTAGGGCGGTCGCTATGCCAGGGTGGTCGCGATGCTAGGGTGGTCGCTATGCTAGGGCGGTCGCTATGCCAGGGTGGTCGCGATGCTAGGGCGGTCGCTATGCTAGGGCGGTCGCTATGCCAGAGTGGTCGCGATGCTAGGGTGGTCGCTATGTTAGGGCGGTCGCGATGCTAGGGTGGTCGCTATGCTAGGGTGGTCGCTATGCTAGGGCGGTCGCTATGCTAGGGCGGTCACGATGCTAGGGTGGTCGCGATGCTAGGGCGGTCGCTATGCCAGGACGGTCGCTATGTTAGGGCGGTCGCTGGTTCAGGTGGTCGCTATATAAGGTGGGATGGTCATTCAGTAACATGGTCCAACTATCCAGGTGAGTGTGCTGAGAGGTTACCGTTGTAGAAAGATTGCCGTGCCTAGGGACGATCTGACGATAGCGACCACAGAAAGAGTTGCGGGGGTGGGGCGGTGGCGGGGGCGGGATGGAGCTAGTTGGAGGGGGTGATGGGAGGGGGTTGGGGGAGGGGGGGCGGAGAGACAAGTTACAAATGTCACCATGGATGCTGGTGACCTTACCAGACCCTCACAGAGCGGCCGGGTGATGTCGATTTCCACGCCTCTTGGTTCAGGCGCTGTGAACAACCACCTCCGCCACCCCTCCCCCCTCCCCGTCCCCCCTCCCTCTCTCCCTCTACCACCCCACTCCCCCACCCTCCATCACACTCTCCATCTACCACGCCTCTCTTCCCCTCCCTCCCTCCCTCTCTCCAGTCCAACCCACGTCAAATTAATGTGAAACTTGCGCACTTCTACAGTGTGTCACCCTCAAAGTGCTGCCCCCCCCCCGCTACATTGCACCCTCACCCCCCAAGCACGTGATGCCTGTTAATTTGTAACGGGGCACCTGGCGGGATGACGATCCCCGCGGGCAGTTTGCCCAGGGTGTTGGGACCCTTATAATATACATATAAAAGAACGTGTAGGTCTTGCCTCCTTAACGACTATAGGGGTACCTTGTTGTAGTCATGGACGAAACGGGGTGGGGCTGGTGGGGGTGGGGGGGGTGGCGGTGGTAGGGTGGAGATGAGGGGCGGGGGGCGGGGGGCGGGGGGTGGCGGGGGGGGGGGGTGGCGAGCAGCGGTGTTCGGCGGTTCGCTTTGTAGCTACTGAGACTGTACTGTAAATCATCGGAAGACTTCTGTAAGAATCTGTCACGCTGTATCCCAGGAGAAACAAATATTTAAACTGGGACCTCACCTGGGCCGCCCCGACTGTTAGCGGAGGCATTCACCAGCTTGTCGCCAGCCGAGAGAAGCCGTCAGGGGTCACTCGCATAAAAAAGGTGTCTCCCACGGCGGCATATACCAGTGCGGGTGTGAGGTTGGCCGAGGGGTGAGGGGGGGAGGGGGGGGGGGCTGTCAATGAGTGCAAAATGTGCCCAGTTCAGTAGTGAATAAAATCTGGCCTAATAGTTTGTTGATCTGGTGGAACATGTGTCTTCTAAAGAATCACACTTTCACCTGAAGGTGTGGGCGATACTTGACGAGGGGTTGGCGAGACCTGACGAGTGCTAGAGGGGACATGGTGATGGGCAGGCGAGACTTGACGAATGGCGAGCGAGACTTGACGATAGTTGACTAGGGGTAAGTTAGACCCGATGAGGGTGGATGTAGGCGATAGTTGACTGGGGGTAAGTTAGACTCGATGAGGGTGGATGTAGGCGATAGTTGACGAGGGGGAAGTTAGACTCGATGAGGGTGAATGTAGGCGATAGTTGACTCAGGGGTAAGTTAGACTCGATGAGGGTGGATGTAGGCGATAGTTGACGACGGGTAAGTTAGACTCGATGAGGGTGGATGTAGGCGATAGTTGACAAGGGGTAAATCAGACTCGATGAGGGTGAATGTAGGCGATAGTTGACGAGGGGTAAGTTAGACTCGATGAGGGTGAATGTAGGTGATAGTTGACTCAGGGGTAAGTTAGACTCGATGAGGGTGGATGTAGGCGATAGTTGACGAGGGGAAGTTAGACTCGATGAGGGTGGATGTAGGCGATAGTTGAATAGGGGTAAATTAGACTCGATGAGGGTGGATGTAGGCAATAGTTGACGAGGGGTAAGTTAGACTCGATGAGGGTGGATGTAGGCGGTAGTTGACGAGGGGTAAGTTAGACTCGATGAGGGCGGATGTAGACGACAGTTGACGAGGGGTAAGTTAGACTCGATGAGGGTGGATGTAGGCAATAGTTGGCGAGGGGTAAGTTAGACTCGATGAGGGTGGATGTAGGCGATAGTTGACGAGGGGTAAGTTAGACTCGATGAGGGTCGATGTAGGCGATAGTTGACGAGGGGTAAGTTAGACTCGATGAGGGTGGATGTAGGCGATAGTTGACGAGGGGTAAGTTAGACTCGATGAGGTTGGATGTAGGCGATAGTTGACGAGGGGTAAGTTAGACCCGATGAGGGTGGATGTAGGCGATAGTTGACGAGGGGTAAGTTAGACTCGATGAGAGTGGATGTAGGCGATGGTTGACTACAGGTAAGTTAGACTCGATGAGGGTGAATGTAGGCGATAGTTGACGAGGGGTAAGTTAGACTCGATGAGGGTGGATGTAGGCGATAGTTGACGAGGGGTAAGTTAGACTCGATGAGGGTGGATGTAGGCGATAGTTGACGAGCGGTAAGTTAGACTCGATGAGGGTGGATGTAGGCGATAGTTGACGAGCGGTAAGTTAGACTCGATGAGGGTGGATGTAGGCGATAGTTGACGAGGGGTAAGTTAGACTCCATGAGGGTGGATGTAGGCGATAGTTGACGAGGGGTAAGTTAGACTCGATGAGGGTGGATGTAGGCGATAGTTGACGAGGGGTAAGTTAGACTCGATGAGGGTGGATGTAGGCGATAGTTGACGAGGGGTAAGTTAGACTCGATGAGGGTGGATGTAGGCGATAGTTGAATAGGGGTAAATTAGACTCGATGAGGGTGGATGTAGGCAATAGTTGACGAGGGGTAAGTTAGACTCGATGAGGGTGGATGTAGGCGGTAGTTGACGAGGGGTAAGTTAGACTCGATGAGGGCGGATGTAGGCGACAGTTGACGAGGGGTAAGTTAGACTCGATGAGGGTGGATGTAGGCAATAGTTGGCGAGGGGTAAGTTAGACTCGATGAGGGTGGATGTAGGCGATAGTTGACGAGGGGTAAGTTAGACTCGATGAGGGTCGATGTAGGCGATAGTTGACGAGGGGTAAGTTAGACTCGATGAGGGTGGATGTAGGCGATAGTTGACGAGGGGTAAGTTAGACTCGATGAGGTTGGATGTAGGCGATAGTTGACGAGGGGTAAGTTAGACCCGATGAGGGTGGATGTAGGCGATAGTTGACGAGGGGTAAGTTAGACTCGATGAGAGTGGATGTAGGCGATGGTTGACTACAGGTAAGTTAGACTCGATGAGGGTGAATGTAGGCGATAGTTGACGAGGGGTAAGTTAGACTCGATGAGGGTGGATGTAGGCGATAGTTGACGAGGGGTAAGTTAGACTCGATGAGGGTGGATGTAGGCGATAGTTGACGAGCGGTAAGTTAGACTCGATGAGGGTGGATGTAGGCGATAGTTGACGAGCGGTAAGTTAGACTCGATGAGGGTGGATGTAGGCGATAGTTGACGAGGGGTAAGTTAGACTCCATGAGGGTGGATGTAGGCGATAGTTGACGAGGGGTAAGTTAGACTCGATGAGGGTGGATGTAGGCGATAGTTGACGAGGGGTAAGTTAGACTCGATGAGGGTGGATGTAGGCGATAGTTGACGAGGGGTAAGTTAGACTCGATGAGGGTGGATGTAGGCGATAGTTGACGAGGGGTAAGTTAGACTCGATGAGGGTGGATGTAGGCGATAGTTGACGAGGGGTAAGTTAGACTCGATGAGGGTGGATGTAGGCGATAGTTGACGAGGGGTAAGTTAGATTCGATGAGGGTGAATGTAGGCGATAGTTGACGATGGGTAAGTTAGACTCGATGAGGGTGGATGTAGGCGACAGTTGACGAGGGGTAAGTTAGACTCGATGAGGGTGGATGTAGGCGATAGTTGACGAGGGGTAAGTTAGACTCGATGAGGGTGGATGTAGGCGATAGTTGACGAGGGGTCAGTTAGACTCGATGAGGGTGGATGTAGGCGATAGTTGACGAGGGGTAAGTTAGACTCGATGAGGGTGGATGTAGGCGATAGTTGACGAGGGGTAAGTTAGACTCGATGAGGGTGAATGTAGGCGATAGTTGGCGAGGGGTAAGTTAGACTCGATGAGGGTTGATGTAGGCGACAGTTGACGAGGGGTAAGTTAGACTCGATGAGGGTGGATGTAGGCGATAGTTGACGAGGGGTAAGTTAGACTCGATGAGGGTGGATGTAGGCGATAGTTGACGGGGGGTAAGTTAGACTCGATGAGGGTGGATGTAGGCGATAGTTGACGAGGGGTAAGTTAGACTCGATGCGGGTGGATGTAGGCGATAGTTGACGAGCGGTAAGTTAGACTCGATGAGGGTGAATGTAGGCGATAGTTGACGAGGGGTAAGTTAGACTCGATGAGGGTGGATGTAGGCGATAGTTGACGAGGGGTAAGTTAGACTCGATGAGGGTGGATGTAGGTGATAGTTGACGAGGGGTAAGTTAGACTCGATGAGGGTGGATGTAGGCGATAGTTGACGGGGGGTAAGTTAGACTCGATGAGGGTGGATGTAGGCGATAGTTGACGAGGGGTAAGTTAGACTCGATGAGGGTGGATGTAGGCGATAGTTGGCGAGGGGTAAGTTAGACTCGATGAGGGTGAATGTAGGCGATAGTTGACGAGGGGTAAGTTAGACTCGATGAGGGTGGATGTAGGCGATAGTTGACGAGGGGTAAGTTAGACTCGATGAGGGTGGATGTAGGCGATAGTTGACGAGGGGTAAGTTAGACTCGATGAGGGTGGATGTAGGCGATAGTTGACGAGGGGTAAGTTAGACTCGATGAGGGTGGATGTAGGCGATAGTTGACGAGGGGTAAGTTAGACTCGATGAGGGTGGATGTAGGCGATAGTTGACGAGGGGTAAGTTAGACTCGATGAGGGTGGATGTAGGCGATAGTTGACGAGGGGTAAGTTAGACTCGATGAGGGTGGATGTAGGCGATAGTTGACGAGGGGTAAGTTAGACTCGATGAAGGGTGGATGTAGGCGATAGTTGACGAGGGGTAAGTTAGACTCGATGAGGGTGGATGTAGGCGAAAGTTGACGAAGGGTAAGTTAGACTCGATGAGGGTGGATGTTGGCGATAGTTGACGAGCGGTAAAAGAAACATGACACAGGGCAGACGACACTGGACGAGGGGTAGGCGGGACTTGGCCAAAGGTAGACGAGATTTGACGACGGGCAGAAGAGATTTGAAAAGTGGTAGACGAGACTCGATGAGGGGTCGGTGAGATTTAATGACTGACAGACGAGACTGGTAGGCGAGACTTCCAAAGTGTGGGCGATATTTGACAAGGGCAAGTGCGATTTGTGGAGGAATAAGCGAGACTTTAACGAGGGATATAAGAGAGTGTACTTGCTGTAGGTGACGCACGACGGGAGGTTGACGAGACCCGACAGTTTCACTCGACAGTTTCAGTCAACAACAAGGAGTTTCTAATAAGCCTTAGACTTGTCGGAAACCTGTGTTATGATGGTCGTGACACGCCGACTGCGGAGTGTGGCTCAAATGCTAAGATGGCAGCTGAGGGTATGTGGAAGGTAGGGTGATTTAGGGTTAGCTACAGGAGCCGGGGTGAGCTTTGGGGGTATGTTAGGGTCATTAAGGGTTTGTTAGAGGTGGCGGGGGGAGGGAGTCTGTTAGTTAAGGGGATCTAGGGTTGGCTATAGGAGGCGGGTGGTGCGCTTTTAGGGGTCTATTAGGGTCATTAGGGGTTGGCTACAGTAGACGGAGGAGGGGGGGGGGGCTTGGGGGGTCTGTTAGGAGTTTTCCTACAGATGGCGGGGGCAGGTTGCGCTTTGGGGGTGTGTTAGTGTGGGTGATTGGGGGTTGGTTACAGAAGGCGGGGGCAGGTTGCGCTTTTGGGGTTTGTTAGTCAAAGTGATTGTGGGTTGGTTACAGAAGGCGGGGCGGGTGCCTCTTTGGGGGTTTGTTAGATAAGATGATTGGGGGGTTGGCCATGGAAGGGGAGAGCACTTCGCGGGCAACCGTTGGCAGAAGCTTCAAACCGTGTGAAGATGAATTATGATGATAAGTCATCGCACTTCGAGATATGTTTGCCGATAAACGGGTGTGCAACAATATGCCATGGGAGGCGGAGCATACGAGGTGGCGCATGGGGTGAAGGTTGGGGTGGCGCGAGCTGGGGTGGGGGGGGGGTGAAGTAGGGCGAGGGGGGGGGGGTATCAGCCATCCACCCTTTGTACACTGTATATATATATACACCTCCCCTGGCTTGTGACCGGTACCAGCGCTACTCGCTACACGCACCGTGTCTTCCATGGGGGTGTTGTATACATATTTATCTCTGCCAAACATATTGTCCACATACTCACGGCCGCGTGTTAATTTACATATCGTTCATTGAGGGCGGTCTGACGTGCTTAACTCGGCCGTAAGGGGGGCGCTGTATCATTGTCCCCATAGGGGGCGTGGCCGGTCGCGGGAGGCGCTCTGCTCGCGCTATTAAGAAGACGAGTACCCTATAGCGAGCAATTATAATGAATAAAATCATCGTTTTGTCGGCGATAGTTGGCCAAAGCAGGGACACCATATGCTCATTGGATATGTATATATATTTATATAGTATTTTTATAAAGAGGGAGAGAGAGATTCAGATCAGCAGGGCTTCGAGAGTGAGGAAAACTTAAATATAATTGCATATGTAAATGTGAAAAATTCGTTACGGAAGATAATCAGCGTCAGATGGAGCTACTATGTTCTCAATGGGGACAGGGTTGTCCACATTATCGTCGAATTTTATTAGACGTTGCAAATGTCTTCCTGACAAGCAGCCCTTGACTACATTATTTATTTCCCTAATTTGATCATAAGCAGTCATTGACTGGTATATACATCCTTTTCAAGTTACTAATAGCGAGTACCAAGTTCTTCACTTTTGCTACGCAATACGTTAACATGGTTGTAAGCGGGACATGAAGGCTTTCGGCATCGATCCAGGTTCTTGGGAGGATCTGGCATCCCAAAAGAGGGGATGGGCACGTGTCATGCGTGACGGAATGGCCCACCACGACGGGCTTTGGTTTGTGAAACTGGACTTGAAACGCCAATCTAGGCGTCCACCATCAAACACAAACCAAGATCTATCGACAGGTCACCGTTGCGATGACTGCGGTAAGCCCTGTCGATCACAGATAGGCTTATTCAGTCATAAGCGTATATGCCGCGTTACGAATCGTATAACTTAAACCAAACAAAGCTGCAAATCCATCGTCTTTCGCAGACGGACGAATGCCAACACGTCAACAAGCCAAATAATGTTACTAATCTGAACTCACAATAGACAGGGTTCCAGTGAACCAATAATAAAATTATACTAATGTTTTAATGGATAAATCGCCACTCATATGATCAATATTATATTCTCATTTTCGCCATTCACTATATCAAGGAGACGATCCAAAACACTCGCCACATTAATCTATTGGCCAATCCGTTTCGATATTAATAGACAATGCAGGTTTAGACAAAATGGGCAACTGTCTAAGCGCCGGTTCCCTTTTGATATTAACAGGGTCCAAAATATGGACCAAAAAGCCTCTACGCAGCATAAAACCTACATGGCGTGTTCACGAGAACGGAATCAATTTCGTGTTGTCAAGGACTAGAGCCTATAAATGGGACCTTTGGCCTTGAGTGCTAAACACCGGAAAGACGATACCACCCAGAGTTAAACTACACGAGCAATCCCATCATCAATGGAATGATAAACAATGACGTATTCTCTCTAGCATATGCCAGATGATGTTATTTGGCAGATACTAGATGACCGGCTCTGCACATGCTAGAGGATCTTGTCTGGCACATGCTAGAGGATCTTGTCTGGCACATGATAGAGGATCTTGTCTGGCACATACTAGAGGGTCTAACTTGTCTGGCACATGCTTGAGAGTGTTGCCTGGTACAGGCTACATGATCTTGTATGGCACATGATAGAGGATCTTGTCTGGCACATGCTAGCGGATCTTGTCTGGCACATGCTAGAGGATCTTGTCTGGCACATGCTGGAGGATATTGTCTGGCACATGATAGAGGATCTTGTCTGGCACATACTAGAGGGTCTAACTTGTCTGGCACATGCTTGAGAGTGTTGCCTGGTACAGGCTACATGATCTTGTCTGGCACATGCTAGAGGATCTTGTCTGGCACATGCTAGAGGACATTGTCTGGCACATATTGAATGATCTTGTCTGGCATATACTAGAATATCTTGTCTGGCACAAGCTAGACGATCTTGTCTGGCACACGCTAGAGGGTATTGTCTGGCACATACTAGAAACGCTTGTCTGGCATATTCAAGAGGATCTTGTCTGGCACATATTGAATGATCTTTTCTGGCATATACTAGAGTATCTTGTCTGGCACAAGCTAGACGATCTTGTCTGGCACACGCTAGAGGGTATTGTCTGGCACATACTAGAAAAGCTTGTCTGGCATATTCAAGAGGATCTTGTCTGGCACAAGCTAGACGATCTTGTCTGGCACAAGCTAGAAGATCTTGTCTGGCACAAGCTAGACGATCTTGTCTGGCACATACTAGAAGAGCTTGTCTGGAATTTTCAAGAGGATCTTGTCTGGCACAAGCTAGACGATCTTGGGTGGCACATGCTAGAGGATATTGTCTGGCACATACAAGGGAATCTTGCCTGACACATACCAGAGGATGTGCCTGGTATATGCTAGAAGATCTTGTCTGGTTGGAACACCCTGCATGGGGACCGGTGGCTGGCCCGTATAGCGATGGGTCCAATAACACGTGGTCTGCAGCCACGGGGTCTACAGACACGTGGTCCACGGACTGGGGTCAATTCAAGGCCGAAGATCTGTTGTTTTGGGCGTTAGCGTAAGTAACAGATAGTAACAGGCCAGACCATTGTTGCCAAATCTGGCATAACCAGATGTTGCGTCTGGTCGTGACTTGCAGGCCGGCCCGCAACGCCAGATGGTTCTCCCCAATGGCACATATGGTGGCGGGCTTAATTCTCGTTTCTCTCTCTGTCTGCTTGGACACCATTCACCGGAGGCTCCGGTGATGGTGATCAATCTCACAAGCCTCAACGGCTGGGTTGCATTATACCAACCAAGGCACAATTACTTGATAGAAGCGAACGTGCTGGAAAACTGGTGGTACTCACGCTAAACTTAAAGCTGATCATACCCCCACCCCACCACCCCCCACACACCCATGTATCCTGACTTTGCCATATCCAATTTCACGTTAAATGCCCCCCCCCCCCCTCCCCTCAAAAAAAATAAGCAAGAGAAAAAAAAATCAAAATATTTTAATGATGCATTGCGCAACCGAGCCTACCCACCCCCATCATTGATTGTACAATTGCATTTATGCTTTAGGGCTATAAATGCATCATTTCCACATAAAAAATGTCATCTCTCTTTTTTTGTTCTTGAGAATATTGTGTTGTGTGAGTAGTTTTGGGGTTATCTGGTGTACTTTGTCCATAATTATGTTGTGTGTAATGATATAACGATTAGCCTGATCGATAGTTATTTATATTGGCTTTCTCGATCGATATGCCAGGGGTAAGAAAACCTACACGATTAGCGCAGCCAATGGGAATTTTGACATTACTCCCTCTACTACCATTTACTCAGTCCAACTAAAACAAACATGTCAGCTTCAAAGCGGCTCCAGTCCCAGCTCACTGGTAGTTTTTCTTGGGTGTCGATCATGGCATGCAAAGTAGAGATGTTAATTCGGAAACTTTGCGACCCAGCAAAAAACATTCGTAATAACATTTAACCGTGATTGTCCCGTGGTTTCGATACGGGACGGCTGTGGATCTTTTCATGTTCCTTTCACCTCTATTGTCTGGTGAAATCATCATGATTCTGATGCTGGGAGTCTCGCTTTTTGAGGTCGGGAGCGGGCGGTCCTGCCGTTGGGGGCCATGTTGGATTACACGTGGGACCCCCGAAAGCGATTATCAGACGTGGGGAGAGGCCGATTGACTCCGAGGGTAGAGGGTCTGGTGCGGCCTACCCCCATAGTGGACGGATGGGGAATCTCTGTGCCCGCCCGCCTCCGGGTCCATCGTAGGAAACTCGTTTCTCGATTGGTAGGCGGGGGCAGGCCTGGGTGACTTGGGGTGGGGGGGGGGTTAGATTGGGGAGCGGGTGGCCGGGGGTAGAAGGGGGAGGTTTCGGGCGGTGGTAGAGGCGGGAGGGCTCGAGGGGTGGGTGGGCGGCGACGGACGCTGTGTAGAGGTGTGCAAATGAATCGGCCGCTAGGGAAGAGACGGAATGTGCTGAGATGGGGGAAAACAATGCGCTGGTTGGTTGAAATGACGCCATTATTTCTGACACCTCCCGTAGGAATACATGTGATTAGACCATTATGAAGGCATCACGAACTTCGCCGCTGAGCCATTTGTTTGACTTCTGGCACTTGTGTTTGTAAAAAAATCTTCCTTGTCCTTAATCTTTATTACGTTACGTCATTCGAATTGTTCATGTCTAGCACTTTAACCATGATTGGGTGTCTATTGGTCTGATGTCTTGTAATTGTCTAGTACGCGTCAGGCGCTTCCCCCCCCCGCCATACCCCTTCGCCGCCCCCCCCCCACCTCATTCGTCCCCACTCACCGTCTATGCGACTTAATGGCGAAGAAAACGTGGCAAAGAAAAGGCCATTTCTGACCAAAGTCGGTACATTTGATCAACATTAAACACTTATTAAGTCTTTTAAATCGTTCAATCTGACAGAGGTTCTTCCAAATATTGTCCCCACTTCTCATCTTTCCTCATCTATGCGTGCCTACTCGCTATAGCTGGTTATTCACCTCTTTATATCCCTGCTATGTATATTACGGGGTCTCGTTGAACCCTTTCCTTCCGCCGTGAACCTCATATCCCATTCACGCCTCTTCCACCCCTTCCACCCCCCACCACCCCTCACCGCCCCTAGCCCACATAGCCCACCTCCCACAACATCCTGCATTCCCCCTGTCGCAACCCAGCCCCAAACAATTTTCCTTTGCAACTATATCGGAATTTTCTCCGGCAGCGAAATGCCTTGGTAGGCTAATCGATGCTATTATCGCCCCCCTGGCGGCATCCAGCGACGAATTAATTGCCCTTGCAAGACAGAGGAGTTGTCCCGGCAGCGGCGTGGCTGTGGATGTGACGGTGGGTGTGTGTGTGTGTGGGGGGGGGGGGGCTGTGAGGGGTGGTGTGGCTGTGAGGGGTGGCAGTGACTGTGGCGGGGGCGGTGGGGGCGGCGGTTCCGGGGGTGGTGGTCGAGCAGGAACAGGGCCAAGCCGCACCCGAATCGATCGATAGACCGGGGCAAACGGGGCCCTCGGACAATACCTCTCCAGTGCTCCGCCCCACCCCGCCCTACACGGGGAAACAATTATTTCCCGCCGACAAACCTCTCGGAAACATATTCGTCTCATGAGTGATGATGCCCGATGGCGATGCTCGGGTCAGAGTTAGGTCTATCGTCTGCTCCGGTTTGAGGCGTGGCTTGAAGACTCGCAACTGTGCTGTTAAAGGAAGTCAGCACGGGGCGATATACTGGTATTAAAACCCTTTGTAGGCAGCCACCAGTGTCTAATGCAACCCCACTGTCAGTATTTATAAGGAACCGGGGATTTTATTTGTTTCTGTTTTCTGCTTTGAGGTCTCTCTGTGCCACTAAACTTCCCGAGAGATTACAAAACTTATCTCATTTTAAGAGACCCCCGTCTTGGAAGCTCTGAACGCCGCTGGGTTATCTCCCTTCCAACACCCTCTTCACCCCCTCCCCAA
The DNA here is from genome assembly GCA_964019135.1 of Arenicola marina. Classification (NCBI taxonomy): domain Eukaryota; kingdom Metazoa; phylum Annelida; class Polychaeta; family Arenicolidae; genus Arenicola; species Arenicola marina. Next base: position 12,873,781 of record OZ025263.1, read on the forward strand.
TTCTACTCCGTATCTTTGATATCGTAAGTCATTCTCCTCCTGTTCCTCGACCCCCTCACCCCCCCCCCCTCCCCGCCTCCCCTACGTGACCTCTGGGATTCCCAAGCCCAGCTGGCCACGCAGAGATAGAGCCTGACCCTCCGACTGTGGCAGGGTGATGACAGGAACTTGTCTGATGATGAAAGGATCGGGGTCGGGGTAGCGGACGGGGGCCGGGTGGGGTTGAGGGTGAGGGGTGAGGTTAAGAGAGGGCAGATCGGTTGGCCCGTCTGAAACACAAGACAAATTAATCCTTTGCTGTTTCGCAAGGAATCAATACTCAACTTGTCTTCCAGGCCAGTCGCCTTGTTTGATGTGACGGCGCAAGTTCTGGTGTTCACAAGAGACACAAGTCACAGTAGTTCCTTCACTTCCCGCTAATTTTTCGCGGCGCCAATGATGTCGGTCTCTTTATTATAAACATGAAAACCTTTATTTTGGGCAGTTCATGGGATCAATTCGACAATTAAGCGAACATGCAAATATTGACATGTATTTCTTTTTTGTAGCTGCACGATGGCACAGAAAGTAAGGGGAAAAGTGTTATCAAATGGACTATATATTGACATACATCAACAGACAATGGAATCTCAGGGATTCTCACCTGCATCTGAGTTTCATCCAACCATGTTTCATTGTCCGGAGAGCTCTTGTGGCCCAGTTAGCCTCTGGAGCGCACCAAATGTTAAAGAGCAAAATCGGCTTTTAGAAAGAAATTACCGAAATTTGTCGGTAAAACTTTCTTCTGAAACTTGTTGGTACATGTCGGGCTGAACAGACTGCTGTCGACCTATCGGGAGAGCCCGTTACCACGACGACGATGTTGGGAAGACTATTTCGGTGGCGATGACACCAACGTGTCCCGTGCTACCTGGGCACCCGACGACGTGTCCCGTGCTACCTGGGCACCCGATGACGTGTCCCGTGCTACCTGGGCACCCGATGACGTGTCCCGTGCTACCTGGGCTCCCGATGACGTGTCCCGTGCTACCTGGGCACCCGATGACGTGTCCCGTGCTACCTGGGCTCCCGATGACGTGTCCCGTGCTACCTGGGCACCCGACGACGCACCCCTTTTCTTGGACACGGTGGTGACGCTTTGTCAATCCTGATTTTAGCTAGAAGAGGCGTCGTTGGGTGCAAGAAATCGGTTCTAGCTTCACGAAAGCCGAACGTATTATGGAAGTAAGAGTAATCTGTGATTGATTGACAGCCGGTGTTTGACAGCCGGTGTTTGACAGCCGGTGTTTGACAGCCGGTGTTTCACAACCTGTGTTTGACAGCCGGTGTTTCACAACCTGTGTTTGACAACCTGTGTGTGACAGCAGGTGTTTGTCAGCTTGTCCAGGGGCGAGCGGAAACGCGTCAAAAGATATGCCGTGGCCTCGCTTCGCGCTGGAATTGTTACAATTCCAAGCCGCACAGTAAACCATCTCTTCCAGAAATTAGGCCCGAGAGCCACTTTCGATTTAGCAACATTCAACTGATTGTATTCGTCTAATATGAGTGCTAAGACTATAAACTGCGGTTTTTTTTATAGTGTGTTAAATATGAGCGAAGTTAGGTAAACATCGCCCGTTTCGCTATTTCCGGTTTGGGTCTTCTTCTCTGATTGGCTAGCGCCAGCCAGGCCCACCACCAAGAGGGCTGCGCCCGGGAAAGCTGCGCTTTGGAGGGTTGACGCATGGATAGCAAATCAACGCTTGGGTCAGTTACAAGGGCTGATATTCTTATTTCCTTTAATGAAATACAGCGGCATGCCCCACCATGGCTGGGTGCCGGCTTGAGAAGGACAGACTTACCGGCCACGAAAAGTAACGGGGTCAGGGAAGGAAGGAATACATAATGTTGCGGGGATTGCGCCCGAAACAACGATAATTCCAAGGGCTGACTGACCTTGCAAACACCTTGCATCCGGGTGGGTAGCGTCGCTTTACTGCTGAGACACCATTCCTGTATGGAAAAAAAAGATATTGGGATAGGCGCTATCGGTTGACCATTGCAAAGCAGGTGTGACGAACGGCGCCAATTTGATATCTGATCGCTACATGGCATTGGATGTGAGTAACGGGGTCAGGGGGGTGGTGGGGGGGGGGGGAGGCGGAAAGTGACTTGAATGGCGCTATTTAAAAACGCCTGGTTCACTGAGGCCTGCCATGTGTTGCTTCTGGATGATCTCTTCCAGGGGCCACTCTACCAGGTGTAGTGTTTAAGCCTTTGCAAGCGAGCCACGTGTCCGACGCGGCCCTTAATATCGCCCACGAACGTATATACCCTGGCGGTGGACGGACGTCGGAGCAGAAACCCGACGCGGTGTTGTCGAGTCAATCAAAGTATCGCGTTGTCTCGTCAGTCACGTGGTACTAGGCGGTGATGGCGGGCGATAATTGAGCCACTTCCGCCGAGATCACTTACTGGATGGGGGGCTTTAGGGTGAAACGGTGGCGTCGGGCGTCGGGGAGGACCGGGAGGCGGGGGGGGGGGGGGTAGACGGGGAGGGGGGGGGGAGGGAGTGAGGAGTGTGGGGGCTCCACAGGATCGGAAGCGATGGCGACCGTCGGCGGGTCGTGTATTTACCTGAACCCACTAAACACCGGGGGCAGGGAGTGATGGGCGCCGTGTCAGGGGAGAACGAAGGGGAGGGGAAGGCATGGCGGGAAGGGGGGGGGGGGGCTTGAGGAAGGGGAAGGAAAGAGGCTGGAGGAAGGGGACGGAGGGGGGCTGGAGGAAGGGCAAAGAGAGTGCTGGGGAGGGAGAGGGGGAGAGACAGGGGCAGGAGTTGACGGGCTGGACGGGAGGCCCGAGTGCCGCTGGGGGTTCAGAGGTTAATTCGCGTGTCTTCCGCCAGGGTTGGCCCCCGACGGTCGGTGATCCAAGCCAGATACGACTCCAATTTTGAGCCGAACTTTCATCTTCTACGGGGGGGTAGGTAGCATTACCGCCCACCTCTCACCTAGGGAGCGACCCCTCCTTACGACAAGCGCCCCCTACGTGGCCCCTTCACCCCACCCCCCACTTCCTCCCCCCTTCCTTTGCTTTTCCTCCCCCTCCCCTCCTCTCCCCTCACTTTTACCTCCTCCCCCCCCTGCCCCTGCCCCTCCCCTGCCCCTGCAGTGCTCCTCCCCGCCCATGCCCTTCCCCCTCCCAAACCCCATGCCACCGACCCTCACGGGCCTCCTGCGTTGCATACTTTTACCCTTTGTTGCAATGAGTTGTTGGGTTGCCCTCCCTCATACCCTCGATTTTTAGCGCTCCGCCACCCCCTTCCGCCACCAACCCTCACCCCACTCCGCCCCTTGCCCTCTCCCCTCACCCCCTACGGTGTCATGGCTGCAGTCCATCGGTTTCACACCCTGCGTAACACCTGCCGGTCCTAACCCACCGATAAACATCTCTACCACCTATCTCTACCGACCCCCAATAGAGCCAGAGCCTTCCCTCAATCCCCCACCCCCTCCAGCCTCCCAACCCACCCCCGTCTTCCCCCCATCTCCCTCCATCCCTGCCTCATCTGCCCCCTCCCCCCATCACCTTTCCCTCCTCTTCCCCCATCTTACCCCCATCCTACTCTCCAATTTCCCCCGCGCGGGCCGCTCCTAGGTATTACCTCCCTCACCTTCATGGTTCATAACCGCAAGTCTCGCACGGCCCCGCCAAACAACGTGTTGCTGAGTGCCTTCAGCGGCCAATGCCACGACGGACTAGTCACCGAGAGATTCTAAAGTGCCCGAGACGCAAAATACTTTGTTGATTGACAGGGAACACTCACTCTTCATCTCCAAACAAACTGTGTTTTTTCTTCAACCGAGGTTGGCTGTCAATTCTTGCCATAAGAGAGGATTGGCAATGTTTTGTTTTTTTCTGCTCACGTACTTTACTGACTTCAGTTTTTTCGTCCTTAAGCGGCAAAAAATTACATTTCTTTTTGTCAGTAAAAGTAAATACCAGTGTCAAACTGAGGGTTAAGACTTGTTAAAGAGTGCTGCGATGATGGTTGGTGAGCAGAGTCGGGCATTTATCACAGTTTGCGTGTGGTCGGAGCGACAACATGTATGACGTCACCGTTATGGCGTAGATAGTGACGTCATCAGTTGCCAGAAGTACATTTTTTTTAAAATGTGTGTATACAAATTGATGTGTGCAAATGAAATTCGTAGTTCTGTGTGTGTTAAGTTTTAATTTGAAAAGGAATGGATTGACAAACGCGGAAAACCACGCTGCACTCAGAGCGAAGTCGAAACGTCCGATAAGCGAATTTGTAAATGGGGTTGGGCGTGGCGTGGCGGGGGGGGGGCAGTTTATCACAGGTAAAGGAGAGAAGTGGGTGAACCTTTGTTATCCGTCTCCACACAAAAAATAGAAAATATAGAGTCTCATAACAAGATGGGCGGGGGGGGGGGGTGTCCACGTCTTCGTTGGCGTTAATTGCACATTAAAGCTCGCCCCCACTCAAAGTGGGGAAGAGGCGGGGTGGCCAAGGACTACCCCCTGAATCCCCACTGGGTTGGCAGACGGAACCGATGACCCGCACGGTACGTGTTGTCACCATAGTGTTGTGTCAAACGATACCTTAAGATTCCGGAAATCGAAGATTTCCGTCATAACAAGCGTTGACATGGTGTACGGGACTATCTCGCGTTCGCGTCTCCTTCTCCCAGCCCCATAGGAGCAATAAACAATGGGTCCATTCTAACTTGATACTGCTCATTGACCGGATATGACCTCACCGGGTTAAAAAGCCAACCCCGAAACAACCCTGACGTATAAGAAAAAAGTGCGTTATGTACTTCCAGCGTAGTTATGTATTAGCTTCGGCTATGTGAGTTTTCACAATTTGGTTAGTAATGCTGACAATTTCATGTCAAGTTACTTTATTCTCATGTTTTTTTCCGGCACTGTCTGTAACATCCAGTGACAGTTAACAGTATGAATGTAATTTGGATGCGGTGTCCTTGTTCTTGTCGCCTTCAAGCAGAAAGATGGTTTGAGCGGTGGTTCCCCCTGGTGAACCATTTCGCAGTTGAATGAGACAGTGTGCTGACCTCTAGTGAGAGATCAGATTCCGATATTGCAAGGAGAACGATTCTTGGGCGTCAATTGTGTTCATTAGACTTTCAATCAATATGACAACAATGTTAAACGTCCCTGATCAGCAAATAAAACAAGATATACGATGTCCAATACAACTCCACATGACGTTCTTCTACTTAGGGCACGTCCACGTCTGGGTGAAGTAGTACGTTAGACTATTATATTATGTGTAACGGAACTCTTGCTCAGAAACATCAGGCGAAAAAGCAATATTATTAGGTCGTCTACTGTTGAATAATTAATATGAATATGTTGGAATCATGGACTTGATATATATGTACAGCATAAGTTTTTCCTTTTTTTTGCACTGTTGCGAAATCCCCTGAGTGTATTATGACATGATTTGCATAATCGTTCGATGGGAAATCATGATCAAATCAAATATAACCCAACAATTAAAGTACCGAATGGAAGATATACGTGGCGATCTAACAACTCGGAATTTCAAAAAAAAAGAAAACTATGAACCGTTAATAGAATAATCACGACACTCGGCCTTTGACCTCTGGCCTATAAGTTATCGCCCTCCTGCCTGATTTCACCTAATGGTTGTCGGGTATTTTGTCGACTCGGGGTGTAATAACGTACGAACCGGTGCCTGACTGCTGCCATATCAGCTGCACCCGCCACTTCGATTTCCACTAAGAAGTAGACTTAACCGTGTCTGAGGCGATCAATCAGGGGGACAACTGAATAATCGGACTTTAGTGCGGTGTGATGGCGACCTGACAAGGCTTCTCCACTGGCCTTCTGTTCGGCAAATGATCCCAATCGTGGGAACGAGAGTTGGGGCGAGAGGTGTGCGTGAGGTGGCGTCCTGGCTCGCTCAGAAGCCCACGCGCGATTCTCGACCTCCAAACCACCCCTAATCTCCGCCCCCACCCCATCTACCCCCGATCACCCCCTCCGCCACCGTTGTTTTGGCAGACGACGGCAGCGCCCCCTACACCGGAAATGGAGACTCTGCAGCCCCGCGTCTGGGGAGGGACGCCCGCCTTGGGTACGGGGCGCCATATTGATCCACGTGACTTTGCCTCCCTGTAGCAGATGCTCTTTGATGGCGGCAGACAGGACAGGAAGCCGTACCATTAGTGGAGGGGGAGTCCTGCCTTGCCCAGGGTGCTGGTGCCAGAAGGCTGGGGTCCAGAAGGGGTCCAGAAAGGGTACAAGCCCCCGGGGCAAGATGTTATCCGGCGAAATTATGAGATTTCGATAGAAGGATTCATTGATCGGATTTGGAATATTTGGCGCTGCAAGAGGAAGGCGATGAGGGAAGAGGGAGGAGGAAAGAGGGAGAGGGAAGGGTGAGGCGGGGGGAGAGAGGGGGAAGGATATGAGGCCAAAGGAGAGAGGTGGAGGGATGAGGTAAGGGGAGAGGGCGGGTTGGGGTTGAAGTGAAAGATTTTAATTATCTTCTTGTCCGCATGAAGGAAGACCCCATTGCCCTCAGGGTACGGCGTCCCGCTCACATCTCGTCACCCAGGCGAGTGTCTTCCCACTCAGCGCTCCGCACACATTCAATGAAGGGAGCGATCCCGGGGTGCGACCCATGCTATCATTGCGTTAACTGGCTTATTCTCTTCGTAGAAGGGAGCGAGAGCAAGAGAAACAGACACAAACAGAGGGAGAAAGAGAATGAAACAGGAGGAAATAGAGAGAGGGTTGGGTTCTACCATTATTGATTATCCATTATAAAAACGAAAGCCTTACCGTTAAGGGGGAAAATCATTGCTTTCCACACTGTTGCACTCGGAAACCTTTCATTTTCTTGCTGAGAATCTTGTAATTATATTTGTTCTAAGGCCATGGGGAACAGACATTGAACACTGCCCTTGGTTTGGTGCAGTCGGAACTAATCCGTTTGCTCCATTGGGACGTCAGTTTTCCGTTGATGACGCGTCCCTGAATAGCATACGTTGTGGTGGAGGGAAGAACCGATACCGACCTGTATGGCGCTAAAACAGGATAATCTTAGGTGTGGATTCTTTAATCGGATGATACGATAGGTCACGTGGCCAATGGTAATTTCCATGGGTCTATTTTAGGGGTCAGTTGGGAAAAAGTAGCTGATTACAGACTGGCGCCAAGCTAGTTTCTTGTGTATTAATTATACAATCCGACGGATTTGCGTCATCATAGATTTTGCCAAAATCGTGCAACTTCCTCGGGTGATACGTGGATGGGCTTTAATTTTACACAGTTCTTCGTACTTGGATGGGTAAGACTTTTTGGCTTCCAGAGATACCTCCTTGTAAATTGGTGTATCTAGCCCCTCCCCCCACCCCAGGGCCCCATGGCTTGAGAGTTTAGACAGTAATGTGGAATAGTTATTTACTTTTATATACGTGGATCTCACTTACTGTCATGTCTTATCGAGATCAATGGCAATCTATCAATTCGTAATATTGCTGATCGCGATTGTTCTAATAATAATAGGCGTATATCTCTAGCTAGTCATGGGAAATTTAGCTGGAAAAGTTTTATGCTCTGGCGGAGCCGCGGAGGCTGAAACCATAGTCTCTACATCTTTAGGAACTGCTCATACCATGATACCGTCATAACGTCTTCGTTGCCGTCATTTTTGCATTTTGGAAACGGCAATAGCCACCAAGTGCTATGTAGAGTACTTAACTGCAAGCCAACTGTTTACGGTTTCAAGCGATAACTTAATCTCGTGTTGTTCATTTAATCGTTTTACGCGGTTACTTGTCCTTCTAAAACATTTCCTTCCACAGAAGTAGAGTAACATACCCTAAATGCTGACCCAAGCGGCCAATCCCTCACTAGTTACTCTGAATCTATATAGAAAACATCTTTTTAAAATGTTACTTCCTCCTATGCAAAGGGTAAGTTTTATCCCTGTTCAGTGGGGAGTGACAGATACCTCGCGGATTGGCTGCAGAAATGCTTATGTCCCGATTCCATTGATTTGCCCTAACGGCACGTGGATCAGGGGTTTAAGCCCCGCTGTGGTAATGTCTGTGTGGTCGCAGGATAAAGAGCCCATGTTCTTCTTCGCAAAGAGTAGGGAGTTACCCCGGGGACATGGCTCTGCTATTCCCTTCCTTCTCCCACTGACGAGATATGACTAGAATGGGTTAAAGCGTCCTTAATATACAACCATATACATAGGCTTATTTAGTCATCAGCGTAAATGCCGCGAAACGAATCTTACTTCTTAAACCAATACAAAAGCTGCAAATCCATCGTCTTTCACAGACGGGCGAATGTCAACCAACGCGTATACAACTATTTGTTTGCTAGTCATAACGTGTCCGTCATAACGTGCCCGTCAACGTCCTTTCTTCCAGGCCTCTCGGCTCCGGTGCCCAGCAAGATCGCATTCTTCGTGGGTCTCTCCCTCAACATGGGGCCCGTGACGGACCACACGGACGTTATCTTCGACAAGGTCGTCACGAACATCGGATCGGCGTACAACAGCAACACTGGGCGCTTCACAGCCCCGGTCAACGGGACCTTCCAGTTTAACGTCATAGTCTCTGCCCAAGGCCGGCAAAAGGTCAGTGCATTCACCAGCAAGAGAGGATCCCTGAAGGCGGAGGATTAACATATCAGGTCGCAAATACGTATATTTATGTGTAATACATATTGTGTATATGTATATATATATATATATATATATATATATATCCATCACTTGATTGTTAGGCTTTATGTGAATCTAAATGTGTTTAGTGTGTTTCGTTTGTGACGTGATCCGCTTTACGTTCTGGTAACGGGGGATGATCAGGATTCTCATTTGGGTACCGAATTCCGTAGAAGATACTGTGAACAGTGGCGCCAGCAATGCGCTCAGCTATGTGTTTAGCTATGCTCGTAGCTATGCGTAACGAGTGCAATAGTCTGCCCTCTGCGTAAGAGTGACTTTCAATGGTTTAGCCAGTAGAGTGTAGTATTAAACTATATATGGTGCGGAATTCGGCTATTAAAATAATCTGGAAGGGGGGGGGGGGTCCTATGTCAAAAATTTCAGTGTCAATCGACTTTCCACGACGTTCCCTGTCGCTTTTTGGCTAAGCCCAGTGTCGCTTTTTGGCTAAGCCCAGTGTCGCTTTTTGGCTAAGCCCAGTGTCGCTTTTTGGCTAAGCCCAGTGTCGCTTTTTTCTAGAAATGCCGCTATCTGTTCAGAGTCTCAGTGTCGGAATTTCGGGGTCACTATCGAATGTCGATTTTATGCCCCTATGAAATGCAGAAAGGACTATTCCCTGCTACCGCGGTTGGGCATTTTTTGTGATATGATACAGATATATAGATATACAGATGTTTAAGTTTACGATATGTACTAATCTCTAAAAGTGTATTTCAGGCCTAATTTCGCCCCGGTGCAATTGATATGCAGTTCTCAACTATCTTCGATTATTTCTTCTTGAAATAAACTGTAGATGAATCGCATCGTAATAAAGCAAACATTGCGAACAGAAGACAATAAATGTTTATAACTTTATTATATTTGGACATTCTGATTCATTTAACATCAGCTTTTGGCTTTACTCATCATTAATTTAAACAATGATAAGGGGTCTGGGAGGGGTAAATGCCAACACGCGACATTTAAAAAATCGACATTCGACATTGACCCTAAAATTCCGACAATAAGGATATAAAAATGCGACATCGACAAAGATAGTGGCACTGAAAAAATTGACATTCGACACCGAGAATTTGACAAATCGACACGGGACACTGGACCCCCACCCCCCTTCCAGACCCCTATGAGATTCTTCTATTTTAGACGCTATTGCTTGAAACGCTTGTAATATTTTAAAATTATGATATTAATATATTTCAATAATAGCTTTTATTATGCTATATTAAGACTGCCAGTTGTTTATAACCTAGACGCTATCACTTGAGTTTTATTATTTCCAAATTATATAATATGTCAGAATGATCCAATACAAAATTGTAAAAATCAGCTCGTCTCTGGGATGTTTGCTATGTTATTGTGATTATTATATATGATACAGTTTATTTTAATAAGACGACAGTGCACATGGATTATCCGCGAACAAGGAATCTAAAGTTCCCATCTTCGGGTCAAACGTAGTTCAACTGGTTTGGTTAGGTGATGCATACAACAGTGATACAGCCATGGCCAAAATTAAAAGCAACTTATCCCCAGTTAGTTGTCAAATGAGAAATGAAATAATGATAAAAGACTTGCTTTGCGTTTTGGTTTTGTTAACATTTTGTGGTTTCTGTTTTCTTATTTTGAAGTGTTGACGTGGCTGCATAATCTATGTGTCTTCCACGAAACCAAACCGGGTAGCAAGGGTAAAGTAGGAGTACATTTGGGACATATAACGTGAGATCGGGGGTATGTCATGTTTTGGCCATCATATTGTATGTAGATATCCCAATCTTCCCCTGTTAGTTTCTTCTAAATTTGTAATGAAATAACGACCGATGGTGGGAGAAATGGAGATGAAGAACTTGTCTAATTATCCGTTTCGTCCATCCCAGGTAAAAGGCAATGTTATCTTCGGAGGCGGCAAGGTATAGGCACTATAGCATAATGCAACCATGTGATATCTTGTTTTTGGTTTTGTACATATCACTGTCATAACGCACCCGGCACCTCCACGCGCCACCTGCGCTGCCTGTCACAACTGCTTATTTGTTTCCAGCTCACCGCTTTCTCTCATAATCCTTTGATTTTCACGCAAGGGGATGCGGTTGATAATATTTCTGAGCTTTGCCTTAAAGTATCACTGTCGGAATCGCGTCTTGTGGTTCCTTGGTAACATAATGTAAATACTTAGCGTTTGTGGGAGTGGAAGTTTTATTTCGTTGCCCGTTGAGTAAGACAGACACACCCCGTCAATCATTATCTCGATGCATATATATATATATCGCTAACCAGAGCGGCGATATTTGCAATGGTTTACTTCACCGCCATGATGAATGGACACACATGAATTACAAGGGGAGTATGCAAATTTAAGCCTAAACTTTGATCAGTTCCTATCTATTTTGCCCCTTTTAGGGCTGTGAGACTCGAAAATCGAGACTTCGCACAACACCTGAAGGAAAGAGGTCCGTAGTCGACTATACCATGCGCTACATAGTAGGGGCACCGACTAAGCAAGCTAAAGAAACGCTGGAAACGCACAGCCATAAACAATTGCAGCACCGCTTTACCTTAAGTCACTCAACATGGCAAGGGGACCTTTTCGAGTAGGCCCAGACCTGGCCAGGAGACACCCAAGGTGTGTCGGTGGGTGTTCCAATTTTGACCCACGTCAGGCCCAAAATAGCTGGCGCGGGGGGCACATTTGCCGACTTTACGCATCCGGGTACTTTATGCCGCGAGCTATTATGCAACTTCCCTATATACCGTCTTTAAATGCCACGGGATTTGTTCATGGAGGTTTTACCGCAAGAAATCAATTATCCGGGTGGTCACGCTGCGAAAATTGCGCTGGAACGTTACGAAGCCACTTGTCATAACGCGCTGACAGTCAGTTGAGTCGATCTCTTTTCACAGTTTAGATTTTGATCGGTTGGTTTGGGAAGGATAATTTTAATCATTTAGGGCATTCATATTTTGCTTATGGGGAGGATGAAGGGCTAAGTGAAGTCATATCTCAGAGTAACACCAGGCCCCCGCCTCCCCCTGGTCCCCCCACCCCCTCCCCCGTTAGACTGTGCGACACATGCAGACTTGTGGCTTTCCCGAAAGATAGATTCCGCATATGCTACCAGTAGAGGGCGACTAGTTTGTTTTCGTAATGAATACCTGACAAGAAGTACGCAAATCTAAATAGTATATTTACACTTTCTATTTATGGTTTCATTGTATCCCATTGTATAAAATACATCAACCGTTCTTGTGTTTTCTTGCATGCTTCATCAATGACATTCTTACATCGCCAAAGACAAAATGGCCACAACTTTATCCATTTTTCAACTCTTTAAACTAAACGTTAACGGTTCTGCACTCCCTACGCGACGACGGCGGGATTGGGGGCGAGACGAAAAGGGGAGGGGAGGAGAAGGGAGAGGGGGGGGGGGGGCAGCGCAGTTAGAACCCCATATGTACTTTAACTGTGGAGTATTCGAATTTGCCCCTTAAGGCTTTTTAGACTTCGGTACGAAGACATTCAAGGGGTCCCATGTCCTCTGTCTAAACCAAATGCTCTGCCAAGAAAAAAACACTACCCACACTGTTTCGTTTCACCTAGTTTAAACAAGTGAGAAACATGTATATAGCTTGGCTCGTAAATGTAACCTGCCTATGTCATGCACGTGTGGTTAAGTTTTTCTCCTAATCTCTGGACAAATTTCAACAATGTTTTTCTTTGTCCGAGGTAAATGCGCTCCCGGGTGATGTTTGTATACCAGGCCGTCGAGTATTGTGCACTAAGATGTCTTGTCAGGACAATCATAAGTGCACCAGATTTGATGACGCGATGTGGAAGAACGCACCAAAAATACGGCTGTACATCACATCTATCTGACACTTCCATCTGCAGAAAATTTCGCCAGTTATGATGGCTCCGGGGGGTAACCATTGTATTGTTGATAACATGATATCTTGTCTGGTTCGCTTTTGAGTTTAAATACAAGGAAACTAATGTCTGTTCCCTCGAGCCACATAATTTACATCCATAGACTAATAAGATCTTAACGTTTACAACAATAAACAAGCACCCCCAAAAACACGTTTATTCACGTAGATAAGAGACCCTGTGAATGGGTGAAGAGTACGCACAATGCCACACGCACGCCCATTGGCTGATCACTGCGCACCGCCAACCAATCAGAGCCCTCCTCACTCGCGGGAGTACTAAAAAACGGAATGCATGCGGCATGCTTTTTCTGAAATGGTCCCTTCATTAACATATCGCACGGACGCGCGTCTCCCAGACATTGCCTATCGATTGCCTGGCCCAGCAACTGACACCGGTTGTACATTTACCGACACCAACGGCACCCTTTTACGGCAGAGAAATATACATCAGTAATAGACCAAACGATCAGTAGTGTATTTATTAAGATATAGCTGATATCGTTAAGCCTATTTGTTTCCGTAGAAAAATTTAGGGTGCTACATATCTATATGCATCGGGATTGTCCATACATTTGTTGAATACATCCTGACTTAATTGCAAGATCAATCATAGTGGTATGAGTCTATCTAAATTTGGTCTTGGGTTCCAAGCCGACACAATATATCATATGCTTTAATGGTTTTAAATGACACTAACTTGAAGATCGCGTTGTCCAGATTATGTATTTACTGCGAGGTACAGCGCGGTTGCTGTGTCAGTGAAGCGCACGCAATCAAGATTGTAATGTCCTGGATGTACATCACTAATTGTATACCCCTGAGGAACACGTAATTAATTGTGGTTCACTTTTGTTTTTGCTTTTCTCTCACTAGGCGGCTGTGACGCTCTTGAAGAATGGAAGTTTGGTGGCGACGGCGTGGGCGGAGAGTATTCCGTACTGGGCCACTGCCTCTAATATCGCCATCCTCAGTCTGGAGAAAGGCGACCAGGTGTGGCTGATGTTGATCAGCCGGGCGTCCTATCTCCATGGTTACATGTACACGACCTTCTCGGGGTTCATGATCTTCGAGAACTGAACACTGACTTTACAAAAATGATGACACTAAATATGTCTTAAAGGGCGGTATTGGGAGTATGAGTAACAACAAACAAGTGGAGTGTAGTACTCATGTTGCGGAGAATGGCACACACACACTTTGCTGCACGGATGGCACGCATTGGGTAGTTATAGCCAGGGACTTGTCCCGGTACGCGTGTCGTTGGGGGATGATGTTGGTTGTACATATACCGCTAAAATGCAAGCAGCGCCGGGGTTTGTTTTGATTTGGCAGGTGCCCCCACCCGCTCCCCGTATTCACAGCAATATTTTTGAGGTTCTGTCGAAGTTAAAGATGGATACGTGCATTGTATGTTCGGTGGTGTCGCAAATGAACACATTTCGTAGCAAAATACCTACTACGTTTTACTGGAGGTAGATCTGTATATTATATGTGGATGACTGTCGTGATGTGACAAATATTATCAAGGGACTTTATCCGTATATTGTGCGGTTATTGGCTCTCGATGTTGTGTATTGTGTCATTTTAACGGTCGAATACGACAAAATTTAGGGGCGAACTGTGTGTTCTCCTTACGTATAATGCTAGCTGAGTATTTACCACCGTGTGTCGTTCACACAGGCGCTAACTCGTCGGTTTTTACGGGGCACAAGTTATGTTTTGATATCGTGGTTAGTATCATAATGTTATCATTTTATGTAGTGATGCAATATTTGGTTGTTAAATGCGTTGTGAATTACACTTTTGGCCTCGAAAGTCAAGTCGAGCTTAGTGAACTTTAACATTGCTCTAGCTGCAACAGCTAGCTTCAATTCAATGTTTTTGCATTAACATCTCCCTTCAAATGTATTCCTATAATCTGGGCTTTAAGTCGCCTTTGCTCCGATTTAGTTCCGTGATACATTAAAACAGACTGGCAATCCCAAATTTAGTACAACCATGGAAAGATACGTTGTGTGAATATCAACGAAATCAAACACGATTGAAGAAATAAAGCACATGTAGCCAAAATCTGTGATTCCCCGCCAACAAACATAATGATGTTATAGGTAAGGCCGCGGCATACCCAGGCCACATCCGTACATTATTACTTCTGCCATTAACCGTACAAAGCAAAATTCGTGTCAAAAGCAAATGTAATGCTCCCAATATGACAAAGGACAACGTTGCTCCTATCACCACCCCAAACTGGCTAATTGTTGTTCATACGCTGGCATACAGTTGTGTGGTGTACATATAGGTTGATATTGTGTCGCACGAACGCTTCAGTAATGGGTGACCGTGTTAGTTTTAACCCGCAATGTTATATTTATTAGTCGTAATCGTATATATATATATAAATATTAAACAGTAGCATCTGCACTCGAGGCAAATGTTGTCTTCAGAACACTCACACTGTACACTGTGCCCTTGACACCAATCGGTGGTGTGGGATGATGGTAATAATAATGATGATGATGACAATGATGGTGAAGATGATGACGATGATGATGATGTGTTCACCAAAGGTTAAGGGAAGCCATGGGTATAATTTGCACTGGACTATTTGCTTTTCTTTCGTGCGAGTAATCAAGTATGGTACTTGCTGTTTAGGACGTACTCTTGTTTTAAATAAGCCGAATATAGTGAAACCTCGGTTTTTATTCACTCTGGTATCGCCATATCGGCCCATAACATGAACTCAACACTACCGAAGTGATCACTTGGCACCCATGTTATTTGTACTGGTGTCCACGATTGGTGTTTTTTTCTGATATGGCATATCATACACAGTGTTGACACGAGGCTGCTGTATATAATAAGGTCAAAGACCTTGCTATCATCATGGCAAGGTCTTTTGTAAAGTACATTACTGTTGTTGTTACCGTGTTCCCTTGATGCACCAATGTTTTGCTAATTTACATAATAACATAGTGACTGGGTTATTGAGAACAATAAAAAAAAGCACGAAATCCAATTTGAAGGCCAATGAGTAAGAGCAATACATGAGCGCTGCGTCATTCAATGCAGGAATAACATTTGTTTTAGAACATCTGACGTGATTTCGATGCCTGTATTGTCTGCAGACTTTTACCTTAACGTGCATTGAATATCTGTATTGGATGTCGTGAGGGCAGCACTTTCAGCCCACATGGTCTCCACTATATTAGCCCAGTATATACCACGCCAAAAAGGCTCTGAGATAAATGGTCTACTTCCACGCTTTATTCGATGCAAATCTATTTTGGGGGAGAGAAATAAACCTATCTGTAGCTAACCATTGTCTCCAGAAAGATATAGTTGCAATTGGGGTATTCATATTCTTAGGATATTGAATAGTAATATTGGCTGTCGCACGGGAAATGTCGCAAGAAACGATATGACATTTTCAGAAAGTGAAGCTAGAACTGGAATTATCGCCCAGAATATGTATGGCCACGTTGAAACGAACATCTGGTACGTGCTTATCGTGGAACACTTGGACAAAGTGAGTAGAGACAGAACCGCTCTACTCTCGCTCTACTCTCGCTATAGCGCTTCATACGCATAATGCGATCATGGCCTGTTGCCATGGCTACAGAAGATTGAACACCCATAGGCGATTTACAACCGGAAGTCTTTCTATCGTAGCGATGCGCGCGCAGCCCAAAAGTTTGTGACGATAGTACATACCTTGACCCTCATGACCTTCAAAGCAATATGGCCACCTGTAAAGGGCTCAGTTTTACTTGAGTTAATGTTGTTTACTTGATCACACTGCAGACCTATATTTGATTTATTACTTGACGAGCAAACACATTTTGAGGGATATGGTACATTGCCAAAGCACTGTAAAGTAGATATTGTGCCCATAAATGTTTCCATAGCCACTGGGTGTCTTTTCTTTGATGTCTTATTGCAGCAATGCAGTCGGGTTTCGACTACAATATCACAGACTAAGAATTGATGGTCGACGTGACTCACCAGATCGACGTAATGATTAAATATCTAATTAATTAAACAAGCTAATCGCAATATATAAAGATATGAAAACGTATGTCAAACTCAGGGGGATGCGATGGCGGAGGGAGGGGAGGCGCTCTGAGAAACTAAAGGCGTGGGGGGGGGGTGTAGCCAGAAAGGTTTGCGTGCGGAAAGGGGTGGGGG
Source organism: Arenicola marina (assembly GCA_964019135.1). Classification (NCBI taxonomy): domain Eukaryota; kingdom Metazoa; phylum Annelida; class Polychaeta; family Arenicolidae; genus Arenicola; species Arenicola marina. The sequence continues at coordinate 12,890,630 of OZ025263.1, forward strand.
GGGGGTGTAGCCAGAAAGGTGTGCGTACGGAAAGGGGTGGGGGGGGGGGGGGTACACCCGGCCGGCCAAAAGAGGATTGGGTGGATGCAGGGAGGTATAAGCCCCTCCCATGAGTCTGCCAGTATTGTAATCGGCCTGACATGTCAAGATCATATTAACTGACCATGATTGAAGTTTTGGCATTCACGGAGTCTTAAATACAAGAAGATTATTCAGGATATATTCTAGAAATGATTCGGCATCATTTCTAAAAAATATTTCAGCATTATATGTATAAAAAAATGGTGAAGCATGATTAATGAGAAAAACTGTACTCCACCAGTAATTATAATTTTACGATATATTGCAACGATTATGACACAATAGATTGTAGATATTCGTATTTAAGCTATCTTAAAATTGTCTTAAACTTTTATTTGCAATTGACTTAATTGTATGTCTTACTAAAGAAAGCCTCGTTAATCCAAAATGACATAACATTATTTTCGGAAAATCTGGCTACTAGGCTAAATTATTTCATTTTCCATGGGAAGCAAATGATTGGTCATATCCACTCACTGAAAAACAACATAGATACCAGTTAATACCTCGCGAAAACACACAACGTTCGCACAACGTTGATTGTTGGCTGTGATCGCGTCATCTCAAAGTTAACATCAGGACGACGTTGTTACAACGTTTGTTCCAAACATTGAACTAATATTTCTAGCCTAAATTCCATAAAAATAAAGCCTTTGCCATATGTAGAGACTAAGACAAATTGGTTGCGTGTAGCAGTTGTTATATGTACAAAATGGGGAGAAGTCGGGAGTGGACGTTTCCACAACGTTAAGACAATTTTACCTGAAAAATATGACATCCTAAAAACAATATGTAAATGATTGTGTTTGGCCGCCATTCTTCTACTTAATTCATCATATACGCCTACGTAAGAAACGTTAAAAAAAAGACATACATTTTCACGTGGTTACAACGTTATCGCAGCAAAAAACAACGTTGTGTCGACGTTGTCATGACGCTAACCTGTCTGCTGGACAGATCGACGAGCGGAACCTTTCCCATATCACACCTGGTTCAGCCACATATGCGAAAGTTGGGGCCCTAAAAAAATACACCCCAAGGGCAAAAAAAAATGGCCGTAGTGAATGTGGCTGCTGAACTGGCGTAAGGCATGGACCTGTGAAACCGGGTCATGTGACCGCTTTATACTTAAACACCAAGCTACATCCGGGTCTCAATCGATCGATACCCATGGGTGTAAGGTAAACAACGGAGCATAGCGACCACGTGTCATTCGCGGAGACAATTTAGGTTGCTGCTTTCCGCATATCGGAGGGGACCACCATTGTGGGGTTAATATGACGTCATCATGATGTCACTCTGACGCCATCATGAAGTTATTATGACGTCATTCTGACATGGCCATAAGGTCACTGAAAGTAATTGCGATGAAGTCAAGCGAAGATGCCAGAACGTGGTCGTAATAGGCTAATGATGTAATATTGACTGTATGACGTCATAGTGAAGTTTTACTGCGACGTCACTATGAGGTGTTACTTTGAAGTCACCATGAGGTCACCATGACGTCACCATGACGTGTCACTGTAAAGGCGATGTAGTATGATGCCGCAGGGATATCATATTATTATGAGTGGATGTTCGTGTTAACTAGTAAAGTAGCTTTAAATCTGAAGGCCGCTAAAATCCTGTGATCTGACTCCAACCGCCCGTCGGCCTTTTCAATAGATAATCGTTGCCATAGTTACATGGCGTAGAACAGAGAAACATGACGTCACACACAAAATTGCTGTTATTGATTTAAATGGCCCGCCTAGCCGCCTAGTTGCCTACCTACGCGTGCCGTTTCTTATACTGATATTTGCATATATCAGAAACTATACGATCTGATCTGGGAAGGCCTGTACGCGCTAAACATTTTATTTCGAACGTTGTATGCGAATAGGCCTGCACAGTTCTCGCGGGTTCTATTTCCGGTTTAGGTCTTTTGGGGACCAACAAAAAACACGTGCTCTTAGAACGAGTGCGCATCACGCTGGTGCCTTGCTGCAGCTGCGTGACGCGCACTCATTGTGGTCAACGTTTGAGTGAACCGGTCAGCTGCGCGGTGTGTAAAATCATAATATAGTTAAAGATAAGACATTTAACTCTCCATAATGCATGTGGTCCGTTCTATGAGTCATGATGATTATTACATCATACGCCATGGCAAACCCCGCGCAGCACATTAGATCGCCTGACACTGACAGTCGCTCATGAGACAACCTGGTTTATCAACTGTCTAACCGCTCATACATTACATAAATCTACTCGGATGGTTATAATTCGGATACGCACAGAACTTCAGTGGTTATTTGGACACCGTGTGTGTGAGGCGAGTGAAGGCAAAGCACCGGAAGGTAGGCAGCAGGTACAGGCCGTTGATGCTAGGCATTGACGCAGAGCATAAGTAAGTCTGTCTCGCGGGGTCTCGATAAGATCCCGTAGTAACTGTACAGCCCTATTAAACCAAAGAAGCAGGGAGACTTGTTGACGCACAGAACATATGTGAGGTTAACTAGAACTTGAATTCAACTCGTAATAATAGTAATAGCGCGAGTTTTGCATGGCGTTAGACATTTTATTGGCCCTACATCAAGCTGTAGCAGCCCTTCATTTTCGCATTGAAAATTGGTGGGCTTCTACAGCTTGATGTAGGGCCAATAAAATTGCCTAAAGCAGTGTTATCTCGCGCTATAGGGCTATAAAGTCTCGTTCGCCTAGATTTCCGGTTTACTCATTTTGGGGACAAACAAACGAAGCACGTGTTTGGAACGAGTTTAGAATCTCTGCGCACACTGGTATCCTGACTATCTGTGACGTAGGCGTGACGTGTATGTTACGCAAAGAGAGAGACTGGGAACCAGACTACCTGCGCAAAAGCCAGGCGCTGAGGGGTGGGCCCATTGCGGAAGGCCTGGCGATATAATTAAGAATATTTAAGAAATATAGCTGCCCAAAACGGATAGACGACATATTTTTCATTCATTTGCGCCACCACAATGACTAATATCTGTTACGACGGGACAACACGGCTGAGAAACTAACGTTTTTTTGCATTTCCTACGAAAACGAGACATTATGACGTCACGCGGATTCTCCCTGAGTGACAACGTTGGCGCAACGCTTCAAACAGAAAACTTACAAAGAATGAAGAACTTTGTCTTTTCGTGATCCAAAAGTGATACGAAAACATCCTACTGGTCTTAATTTACCTTTACCATGTGGTTTAATGACGCGTCCGTGTGTTGCTACTCCATGCGCTGCACATTTTGACAGCGGAATGGTTTAGTCGATCACTTGCTCTCGCCATTTTTGTTACCGCGGAGGCACGTGAAACTCTGTGACGTCATTCGCACTTTGGAGAACTCGCGAAAGCCCGGGTGCAGGGCTAAATTTAGAACGCTATTTTTAGCTTTCGAGTGTTGTGAAGACGGGTTTTTCCTTGTATATTCCGAAAGTTCTGCGCTCCATCGCCTCCAAATATTTTAACGTCTATCTCCCATAGCCATGTTTAGTGAAATGGTACTCGTTGTCTTTAGAATAAACCTGGAAAGAAATTGACTTATAGCTGCCTATAGTTCAACATGGAGCAAGTGGGTTTGTTTGTCCCCAAAATTGAAATCTCGCGGCCCGATCGCGAGAACTGTATAGCCCTATTGTTGCATTGTGGATAATATGACAATATTGTGTGGCTACTATAACGTCAGTGCGAGGCTATTATGACGTCATCACGATGGGATCAATACAGATATCATTGTAACGTCATAATGTATTCACCCTGACGACTGGCATGGTTGTCCTAATATCATCCATCTCAAATAAAAGTCAATGTTACGTGTCCATTATTTGCATTGGACCCTAGTGTTAAAAATGTAGGTTTTGATGCTTTAGCTTTCACTCTGCTCCCAAACATAGCAAATTTATCAAAGTAATAGCAAGCAAAGCTCATACTTGTCCAAATGGAGAATAACATAGCTAAATATTTCAGCATCAACCTGAGATTGCGCACCGAGAAAGACTGGTCCAATATGCACACATTTGCACATTAAGAGAACAGCGTCGAAAGGCAGTAATTTCTAACATATACGTTGTATTGAGACTCATTTGCCAGAACAAAAAAGTCTGACAATCTGTTGTGCTTTTAAACGAGTCCCTGGGGGTCACATCGGTATCGTTCTCTGGTAGGCCAACCCAGGCGGCCGGTGCGTGGTTTGAAACCCACCTAAGCAAATAGTTGTGGGCGTGCAACTTAACACCTGAGTAGGGTGGTACTTCCCTCACTGCCGTGACCCCTACCATTACCGCGACATGACCTACATAGGTTCAAGCGTCCTATAAAAAAATGAAACAACCTAATTATCTTGTTTTCTTCCCCTTATTTCCTTGGTTTTAATTCTGTTATTATCACATATATCTTTATAAATAAAATATCTGTGTAATTTTGAAAGACAAAATGTGGGTTCGATGTTCGCATTCTGGGCTGGTGTTTACAATATA
>OZ025263.1:12895386-12924907 GCA_964019135.1 Arenicola marina
TGCAAACCAGCATTAATGTAGCCTGTAAACCACAATGAATGCAGCCTGTAAACCACAATGAATGCAGCCTGTAAACCACAATGAATGCAGCCTGTAAGCCACAATAAATGTAGCCTGTAAACCACAATAAATGCAGTCTGCAAACCAGCATTAATGTAGCCTGTAAACCACAATGAATGCAGCCTGTAAACCACAATGAATGCAGCCTGTAAACCACAATGAATGCAGCCTGTAAACCACAATGAATGCAGCCTGTAAACCACAATGAATGCAGCCTGTAAACCACAATGTATGCAGCCTGTTAACCACAATGAATGCAGCTTGTAACTCCCACAATGAATGCAGCCTGTAAACCAAAATGAATGCAGCTTGTAACCCCCACAATGAATGCAGCCTGTAAACCACAATGAATGCAGCCTGTAAGCCATAATGAATAAAGCATGTAAACCACAGTGAATGCAGCATATACACCACCAGTAAAGCGCAATAAATGCAGCCTGTAAACCACAATGAATGCCGTCTGTAAACCACAATGAGTGAAGCCTGTATATCACAAGTAAAGTTACTTGAATGAAGACTGTAAACCGCAATTAATGAAGCCTATAAACGACAATTAATGAAGAATGTAAACCACAATGCATGCAGCCTGTCAAACCACAATGAATGAAGAATGTAAACATCAATAAAGGCAGGCTGTAAACCACAATGAATGCCGTCTGTAAACCACAATGAGTGAAGCCTGTTTATCACAAGTAAAGTTACTTGAATGAAGACTGTAAACCGCAATTAATGAAGCCTGTAAACGACAATTAATGAAGAATGTAAACCACAATGCATGCAGCCTGTAAACCACAATGAATGAAGAATGTAAACATCAATCAATGCAGGCTGTAAACCACAATGAATGCCGTCTGTAAGCCACAATGAGTGAAGCCTGTATATCACAAGTAAAGTTACTTGAATGAAGACTGTAAACCGCAATTAATGAAGCCTGTAAACGACAATTAATGAAGAATGTAAACCACAATGAATGCAGCCTGTAAACCACAATGAATGCCGCCTGTAAACCACAATGAATGCCGCCTGTAAAAAACAATGAATGCAGCATGTAAACCACAATAAAGGCAGCCTGTAAACCACAATGAATGAAGCATTTTAAACCACAATGAATGCCGCCTGTAAACCACAATGAATGCAGCCTGTAAACCACAATGAATGCAGCATGTAAACCACAATAAATGCTGTCTGTAAACCACAATGAATGCAGCATGTAAACCACAATGAATGCCGCCTGTAAACCACAATTAATGAAGCCTGTAAACAAAAATGAATGCAGCCTGTTAACCACAATGAATGCAGCCTGTAAGCCATAATGAATGCAGCATGTAAACCACAATTAATGAAGCCTGTAAACAAAAATGAATGCAGCCTGTAAACCACAATAAATGCAGCCTGTAAACCACAATGACTGCTGTCTGTAAATCACAATGAATGCTGTCTGTAAACCACAATGAGTGAAGCCTGTAAACCACAAGTAAAGTTACTTAAATGAAGCCTGTAAACCACAATTAATAAAGCCTGTAAACAAAAATGAATGAAGCCTGTAAATCACAATGAATGCAGCCTGTTAACCACAATAAATGAAGCAATGTAAACCACAATGAATGCAGCAAGTAAGCCACAATGAATGAAGCAATGTAAACCACAATGAATGCAGCCCGAAAACCACAATGAATGCAGCATGTAAACCACAATGAATGCAGCCCGAGAACCAGAATGAATGCAGCATGTAAACCACAATGAATGAAGCCTGTAAACCACAATGAATGCAGCCCGTAGACCACAATAAATGCAATGTAAATTCGCTGTTGCTTTGCAAGGCGTTTTATCGCATAATGCATTAATAAAACATGTCATGAAATAAACTTAAGCCGCAGCCTTCAGATAAAATAGCAGATAATATCAAAACTGACTTTGTTCGGCCGATGGTGCGCTGGCCATCAACAAAAGCAAAAAACTATCTTTGAAGCAATAATAATTCTGCTTTCACACAGTGCGCTACGCATCAACACAATAAGGCTGAATCAGAAACGTGAATATTTCACCGCTTGGGACTGCCCCCATGTAAGTTGAAGATTAACAGATCTTACTAAACTGTCCATGCAACGAATGGGCCATGTACATCCGAATACTGTGGATGGATAGATTTGTGCCAGAAGAAACATTAGATGACATATATAGGACATCACAAGGGAAAATAGCGGTACAAAAAGGGAACCAGGAATACTGGAAACAATGACCATGGTATACAATTTCGTTTTAGATCGAGTCGCCTGCGCAAATCGGAAAATATTTCATAACGGGCACTTGCCCTTCAATAGAATGCTTTCTTTACATAGCCTACCAGTTACCACGTCCCCACCACCGGCGTGGGAGTATCCCATAGGGGGTCACATGCGGCACCCCACAGCGCAGACAACGACAAAAAACTTGTTTCCTAGCAAATATTAACGCAACGATCAAGGAACAGTGGAGCGAAATGCGGTTTCACTCACACCGGAGAACAGTCGTGTTGCGACAGGCAGCCAATAGGGCGGTCGGATCAGCGCTGCCGGGGTACCGGAGGCGTACCGGAGGCGTACCGGAGGCGTACTTCCGGTGAACGTGCCACGTGACATGGCTCCAAGGTAGGCAAATGTTAACTGAGCACCTGGTGCGACATGAACATGGCATCCACATGCAAAGAGTTGTGAAAAAAATTGAAAAAAAACCCCAACTGAGATCGAAAGGACGACGTGTTTTATATAAAAGCAAATTTCCTTGCCTCAAAAATATAATTAACATATCCAGGCAAAGCGGAGGTCACCAGAAAAAATGAAATTGAGTTGCCCCACTGGTTATGTCGACCTTAGTTAAGCGTGTGTGTAGGGGTCTCTGCCACAATTCAAAGCTATCTGCGACCAACAACGACCGAGATACGTGCAAGTGTCGAACAACAGAAAAGATTTTCGAATGAACGCTAGTAAATCTACAGGCTTCAATTTTGAAGAAACAAAGGTACACGCTTTATTATCAGTTGCTATGACATGTCAGATATATCACATAGAATATAGCGACATACTGAACTTTGTTGAAGCTGGTTACGGCGGTCTACTGTGTAAGGTATCTGGCAGACATTCCCATGACAACAGTTGTTGTTAGAACTCCTTCGGTGCATTTAATCAAAGTAATAATTGCCTCGCATCCAACCCCGTGACATTGTGATAAGGGACAGATGGGTGACAGGCTGTACCAAAATAAGTACCACAATAAGAATGCGACACTCTGACACACAAAGAAACGTACTTGTTGCTTGCCGATTTAGGCGATAAGTTATTACACTCAATTAGTCTATCAGCACATTGCTGGGTGTGGATAGAGGTAAGTCTCGCGGCAAATAATTGTTTATGCACAACACAACTATGTGCTTTAATGACGCTTAATTAACCCTTAATGTTATTGGTTAGATCAGGTTACTGAAGGGATTCGGTGGGCGAGAGGGTGGGGGGGGGGCGGGGTGGGGGACGCGGGGGGTCGGGGGGTCCCACCTTTGCACGCGTTTATAATACAAATAATAATATTAATGATAATAGTCGGGTGAGTTCAGTGTTTCGTTTCAATGAGCCTATGATGACCAAGCACAGAGGTCAACGCTTATTATTTTGACAGTGCTACCGATTCCCAATACCATACATATACAAACTAACATTGACATTTATATAGCTCAGCCTGTGTTCAATATATCATCGATGAGCTAGATAGGTGATGTCAATTTTGCATATGAAAAGAATATTATGACTAATACACTTTGTACCCCATATATATATATATGTATATATATATAAAAATATATATATTCATATTGATATCGACGACTGGTTATGCGGGTAATTTGAATAAATCCATATCACCAATGTTTGATGTCCGTACAATGGACACCAAAACTAGTTCAGGGTGCACGGGTGTCCATCGATTTAACTGTCAACACAGGGGTTATCTGTCGATGTCTTGTTTCCAGGGCAAAAACTTACCTTGCTTCTCTTACCGTCACAAACGAACCGAAATTTTGTCAGGCTTCGATTGACTGGTTGAAATGATCGTTCGTGATGCCTTCACCGCCAAGGTCATGTTTCGTCAATAAGAAGGGGTGAGCGACAAACACGGGAACCGTATGCCTGGTGCATGACTCTTCTGTCAGGGGATTATATACACGGGCTGGTTAAACACAGACTTTCTCAGCCCCCGACCCCCGCCTATCCATTTTTTTTTCTCTATCCCGTAATTAGGGCTGTTACATATATGACAATTTTTTCTCACAAATTAAAGGTAAAAGCGGCTATTCTCGAGCCAAATGCGAATAACCCGGTGTAACGTTGGTTGGTGACATATCATTTTTTTTATTGCATACTGACCAGAGGTACAAGGAAATACAAAAATATGAGTCGCATGAAAAAATCAGTGTTCATTTATTTTCAGTGTGCTTTTAATGAGAAAAATGATCTATATTCACAATTTATACATTTAAATAGCATTACATAACTACATCTTCCATACTGTCTAAATACCAACGGTGATTTGTTTCCATAAATGCAATCTAGGGGCATATTCTGACACATTGTTGACTATGAAATCAATATCAATGGTAGAAGTTAATAGCCGCTTTTATCTTTAACGTTCTGGTCGCCAAAGGCATTTAGACATGCCTGCTAAGAGGGCCAACTCTGGTCATTGGTTGAAGCAATGTTTCTGATTTGTTATTTCTTTTTAGAGAACTTGGACCGCCTCGAGAGTCTAGTGGGTTAGAGCGCTCGCCTTGAGTGCTCTGGCCACCTGAGATCCTAACGGCACGTGGATCGGTGGTTTGCGCCCCGCTGTGGCCATGTCTGTGTGGTCGCAGGAGAAAGATCCCAAGTCCTACTTCGCAAAGAGTAAGGGATACCCCCTGGGACATGGCTCCACTCTCCCTTCCTTCTCCCATTGACGCGATATGAATAGTCGTAGTGATGTATAAGAGAATGCATAAATTATATATTTTGATAAGAATAATATTTATATTGAATACAAATGAGTTAAACAAATCTATTTTACCAAAGGTTTACCAAGTGCATAACGTGCAATTCATATACGCAATATTCTGAAACAAACCTATAATGCTTACTAAATATATCGATGAATATATAGGAACTGCCTACAATATAGTGGGCCTTGCATGTCTAATCACACTTAAACAAGGGTACTGACAGTCTAGAGAGAAGCGACGTTATGTTATTTCGATCCACATCCCATTTCTGACCATCAGCTAACGCAGCAGCGTAAATAATAGAAATTCCCATTTACCTTGGAGGTAAACAAAATATACATTTCCCTTGCCATTAATTTTAATTAAACACACATGTGGCGTTCATGCAGAACCATAGACAGCATACAGCCTGAACAAGCCGTCGACAACTGTCTGAGCGACTTAATAATATAGAGTATTCCTGAATGATCGGCACCACTTCATGTTTTACGTGTGCCATTCATACCGTTGGGCATTTTATGTTTTACATAAAACTGCACGGTTTATTTATATCGCGCGCGGACGTGATAGCGAGCCGCGGTCGACATCACACACAAAATAGCGAACAGCGAACAGGCGCGCAGGATATAAAGCCGGCCACCAACTTCTGCTCCGGTGACCAAATTGCTTCTCTCCGGATAGCCCACAGGCTTTCAGGATTTAAATTTAAGATAGAATATACTTACTTGACATGGGGTAGAGGTTGTTAATACAAAACATTACAGAATATATTGCTTTAAAAGAAAACTAAAACGTCAACTCGCTAAATATTAAAGCAATGGCGTGTCGCTCTATATCTTCGGATAACGACGACGCACACAATATTGGGTGCGGTATCAGCAAAGACATTAGGCAAAAGTTTATTAAACCATTGGATTATAAGTATTTAACATGAAGACAAGTGCTATGTCTGCCTCTTAATAAGCTAAAAGGAGGAGCATGTGCTTGTTATGACGTGTACTGTATCCATTGTCTCAATTGCATCCAATGGCAACCATTGCCAGGCAACGCTTCGCGCACGCTCCTTGTTTTAATTTGTTAAATGGCTGACGTTTGTGGTCCATGGAGCTTCATCATATGGAATATTTCTTTGGATAACACAGAAACAAATAAGTCGCAAAGAGAGGAAAGTAAGTCTAAATCAGTTGGGGGTTAGTTCAGTGCCGCCAGTCAGAAAATATCTCGGTGATTACTCCAATATTAACGAAAATATCGGCCAAAAGGAGTGTGAACGGCATTAATGAATTTGAGTATATATAGTCTCTCCGTTATCAGGACAACGTCTGGTTTCCATGGCGCCAAGCGCCAAACTGACACCATACGTCAGTCTGGTCCAACGATGGCGGGAGTATGATGCTCTTCTGATCAGTTATCATCAGATGTCAGATATTTCGTGAATAATACACAAGTTGGTGATCCCTGGGAGTCTATGTTGTAATCGTTTATCGTCCAATGATATATATTTAGAATAATGTTAATGGCATTGGCCTATTTATAATGGAGCAGACATAGGATTTGAAGAGAGAAATGGAGGCGGGGATCTTCTAGACTTTGGGTGAACCGCCGATCCGCAAAAGGAATACCGGAGGGGGAATGGAGTGAAGAGGAGGCGGGGGTTCTCTCCGCAACACTGCCCAGGGGGCACCCGGCGTCGGGAAGACGTCTTATATTGGTCGGTCGGTCGAAGACCACCTGAAGACCAGGTCAAGACCAATTTAGTCTGGTCGCAATGTGGTCTTAACTCAGACGTCCCACGTACGTCATAATTCAGACGTCCCACGTACGTCATAATTTAGACGTCCCACGTACGTCATAATTCAGACGTCCCACGTCTGTCCTAGCTAACTTGGTCGGGCTCGGGTATGTGATATAAGCCGATACTTGCATTCATCCAAAATGCTCATTTTTCACGTTTACTAATATCTCGATTGCGACTATGAAATCGATCAGATTGACGCTAACTGCAATGTGTAGGCTAGGTGTGAAAATCGAGCTCGGGCGGGCTACGAAATCCGTTGAGCTATAGACCGATTCCCGCTCAGTTTAAGCGGAGTACTAGCTTACGCGGAATAATATATTTCCAATATTTGCCAGATTTATCATTTATATAATTCAAGGAGAATTCAATATACGAAAAAATGTTTGCTTGAAACAAAGTGCTCACTGTATGGAACCGACATATAAGGACTTAATATAAAGAGGGGATGGCGTCCTACCCTTATGAAAATATACCATGGTTTACCATGGTAAGTCATGCTATACCATGGTAGGTAGGTAGGTAGGTAGGTAGGTAGTTTATTTTGTCAAAAGGCCTTCAGGCCCATGGGACATAACAATGAACGTATATACAGTTGTCAACAAATAATAACATTTTCCGTGTTTTGAATTTACAGCTGCGCGCTGACACGTTTTTCTATAGTGTGCACAAACATCGCTAATTTTCTTAGGGTAAACATATCTACACTTGACATCAACATAATAAAGTTCTCGTATGTTGGGGGATTCCAAAAAGCGTTGTCTATATATAAATGTCTGATATCCATAAACTTCGGGCAACACAATAACACGTGGTATTCATCTTCTATAACAAGGACATTTCTTACAGCACAGTGTTTACAAATTCTGTTTTCAAGTAATGTTCCATCACGGCGACCTAATTCAATAGAGAGATTATGAGCTGAACATCTAAAACGCGAAAGAGACTTTCTAAGTTTGGCTACATTTACTCTCAGTAAATATACTTCAAGGAAGAGTTGGTCCTTAAATGTACAAAACACACTATGGCGACTTTGATCTCTAACCTTCATATGCCATTCTTCAATAAAACAGTTTTCTAATCTCTGGTTTAGCTCAGCAATAAATACACTTTCGTCATAAACTGATTGGTTAATCCATACATCATTAAAATCATATTTAGACAACAGAACTTTCACTGAGCTAGCCCAGGATGATCTACTTTGATTGTCAAATTCTTTAAGCATGTTATAACAACTTTTGACATACCTACTATTTGGCATCCGTAATATCTTTAACCAGTACTTAATACACTTAACATTATAAATTTTTGCTAAGGGTAACCTGCCACATTCACCTAATGCGGCGGCGTCCGATGTTAACTTGGGTAGTCCCAATAATCTCTTACAAAATCTAACTTGGACTTTCTCAATTTCCTTATACTCTTGATAACCCCAGATTTCGGCTCCATACGTGAGAATTGGCACAATGATTTGATCAAATAGAGTAAATGCTGCTTTTATAGGTAGACCGTTAAGTTTCTTATCAAGCTTGTAGATAGAGGCCAATGCTCTGTTGGCTTGACCAGTCAGTGTAGAAACAGCTTTCGACCATCTAAGTGTGCTAGTCAATACCAACCCTAAATATTTATACGACGATACAACTTTCAACCGTTCACCATCGAAAAACCATCGCTCGTTTGCTTTAACTATTCCTCCTCTCCGAAATACCATCACTTGCGTTTTGTTCATGTTTACTTTTAAACTCCACTTCTTACAATATGCCTCTAACATATTTATCGTTTGCTGGAGACGTCCTACGGTATCCGCGCAGTTTGCTAAATCATCGGCAAACATGAGTGATATTATGTTTGGGGCATCGTTGCTCACATAGATACCTGGGCAGTTAGAGTCTGATAGCATGGATAAATACTCCTCTATATATACCATGGTATAGCATGGTATACCTTACCATGGTATACCTCCAGAGGAGGACTCTGAAAATGTTCGTTTGTAGAGCGAGTTTCCCGGGGAATATAATAAACCGAGCGGGCTCGGTCCAAGGAAAAAAAATCCCCTTCCGAGCGGATATTTTCGCGTTCAAACGTTCGAGCCGATTTTCCGGGTTGAAACGCCCCTTACAAGCGTATTTTGGCGGTCAAGTAGTGGTTTACCGCGGACCCCCTCTGCCCCCCCCACCCCCCACCCCAGCCGCAAACCCAATAATGTACTGAATCCCCCCACCCCACCCTGTGCCACAGCGTGCGAAGTGAGCAGTGCGCCACCAGGACGCATATTACGCTGCCGCCTGGCGGAGATGCGCAGCGGAGATCCCACTGCGCATGCGAGAAGTTTTAAAAATATTGCGGAAAGGCGAGAGGAGTTCTGCGGCATGTGTACAGCTTGTCGGGCAGTAACGGATCACAGGCAGTAGCGGATCACTTCACGTCTACCAATGAATCGTTTCTATTAAAAGCTACTAAATGTAATAAATTAGGACTCATTTCAAAGATAATTAACCACTGACTTAAAATAAGTCCAAAAACGCGAGGTTCTACCAATGTTTACGCTCATTTTTACCTCAAATGCACTTCCGGTAGCGAGCTCCTTGCTCTGCGCGTACTTGCGCGAAACAGCAACTTTTACTTCAACAGGCCACTCTTGTTAAAGTGAATACATCTGTGCATAACTGAGGTAATTTTTAGATAGCTGTATATATCTTGAACCTTCAAGAAAATAATCAGATCCCTCCGTGAAGCAAAATTGCTGTTGTCATCCAAATTGCATTCGCCGCTTTCTCGGCAGTAGCGGATCAGTGGCGCTCGTCTTTGCCGCCAAGCTGTAACGCCAAGTTTTACCGCCAGGTGGCATGGCATCAATCATTGGCCCAATATCAGTGGCGGTACTCCGAAAATATCAAAATAAGCTGTGAATCATTATATCACACTATAAAATATGTGCAATATTAAATCGTCGACAACCTACTTTTAGATTTTTGAGACAATCCTTGCATTGAGATACCTGCTTCACTGTCAAAACAGGCCGCTAGATGGCGTGATCCGCTACTGCCTAAAATGATCCGTTACTGCCTACTACAGTACCCTGCTACATGGACCATTTTTAGACAGATCGTTGCCTGAGAATTAGCAAGTTCATTACACATGAACAGAGCCTTCATTTCTGAAAAGAATGAGCCTAAGATGATGTACCAGCTTCTTAGAAAACCTTCTCAATCAAGCCTTACACAAAAGTGATCCACTACTGCCTGACAAGCTGTATACGATTAGCTTATATTCACGAATATTTGCTTATGTATATGAATGAAAGGTGTGTATTTATAAATACTATACTGTATAACACCTGAAAATACCCAGGTTTGAGCGTGACACCTTAACAAAAGGACAAAAGGAGCCTTTATACATTGAAATTTGTTTACAGCCTTGTCAACGGCAGACTGGTACCACTCCTCCCCCCCCCTCTCCACCCTTCCCCCCCCCCCACCACCCCGCCACCGGCCCGTGTCAGTTGATTTACGTCGCCTGTACAGCCACTGACATACCAGGAACCCTCTACACTACAGTACAGGAACCCCAAGCGCCGGGTGAAATGGCAAACGCCCCAGGTCGATCTGGAGCTTGTGGTTCGATACTGTGTCCCCCTATAGCACAGGCGCACAGATTTGTTGACAAACAATACCCCAAGCAAAGGCAAGGGTCAAGCACCTATAAAGAAAGGTGCTTGACCCTTGGGGTATTGTTTGTCAACAAATCTGAGCGCCTGTGCCCTATAGTATAGGCTATACTGCCACACTAGCCTGGGGCCATTTTCATAGAACCTAGGTGCGCGCTAGCTGTTCGCCCCATCGCCAATGGCGAAAGCAAATTGTATGGGGCGCAAGACTCACCCATACATGTCGCCGCATGGACGAAAACAAAAAATGGTCTGGTTTTTGATTAACGATCAAAACACAACTTAGCCAAACTGATTGCCTGCAGTGAGATACGGAGGAGAAAAGTACAACATATATGTGGCTAATGGGATCTGTGTGTGGCTAAAGTAAATTGAAGGTGTTTAGCCACAGTGGCTAATTGAAATGAATTTCTAGAGCACACCCAGTGAAACCATCGTCTGTTCTTATGTGTATGAACCTTTGTACAGAGATTGGGACCCATAAGTCCTATTTCCCTCGTTAACATAAGTTACTTTATTGGTTCCTTTGTACGTACATGTGTCTACGAGTGCCTCAACATTAGCCCTGACCCTGTTGCATGCCTGCCCCTAATTATTTGGTGATGGTGGTGTTCCGAGGTTGAAGGCCACATGCTGTTCTGTTACTCAGGGAAACTTTCAATGGCTCAGGGAAAAACCAGGGAATTGTTTTAGTGTTTCATGTGGGAACCATGTGCCACGGTATGGTCTTGGTTTTAGGCTATACCATTTATAAAATTATCTTTGGTATTTATTTTGCTTCTTACGTGATGTATTAATAAATGTTGTACAAACTTGTGTATGATATCTTTCCAACATATTACCATCCATGTCTTATAATGCTAAACAACACTAGTGAATAATAATTTACTAAGATGATAAGTGTATCCTTTGTTACAGATCAAGTCAGGAGAAAATTTTGTGGCAAAGATGTAAAAGAAATTTGCAAGTTAATGCGAGAGAAGATCAGCAATGTGGTACAGACTGGAAGGAAGAACTGAAGGATCTACTTGTTTTATCAATTGAAATGAATATATTTGTATATAAAGTATTGTTTCTATATATGTTATATGCGTTGAGTAGTAGTCATTTAAAAGTTAAGTAGTAGTTATATAGTAGTTCCAAAGTACTGCATGGTAGTGCGTCTCATTCTGAGGTGGAATTTGTATGTATCAGTTAGGAATAAGAAAGATTACTTTATCAATTTAATTATAACTAGATTATAAGTAGATTCCTACATATGAGTTAGAGTATACATATTATTTGGGTAGATATCCAATACAGCTGTTTTTTCCATTATGGCATTTTCTTTCAATTCCTTCAAATGTATACATTGTAAACTGAACACAATTAAATTTCAATATTTAAACAAGCATTGTTTTTATTTGGCAAAGTCCTGTCACTTTAAAAAAAAATTATGTAAAATTTAAAATGTAATGTGTGTAAAAATGATGCTGCTGTATGGTGTATAATAATATTATTTGTTGATTTACTTTGTATGTCAATATGCATATAAGCAACATTTCTTTACATAATGGTAGCTTATTTTTGTAATATATCTATATGAGCTAAATATATGTATATAATGTGCATGTCACATGTTCACATACTGCACCTTTTTATATTAATACATATATGAAAGCGGATTGTGAATCTTTGTATTCTTTATTCTTGTATTTTTCAGACTTGATGTCGATTAGTACCTTAGTATACCATGGTATCCATGTAGTAAAGTATCATGGTATACATACCTTGGTAAGATACCATGTTACATTAGCATACCATGGTAAATACCATGGTAAATTACCATGGTACATTATACCATGGTATACCATGGTGTTTTGGCGATGGTAATTTACCATGGTATACCATATAATATTACCGGGTACCATGGTAATTTACCATGGTATACCATATAATATTACCATGGTAAAATACCTTCGCCAAAACACCATGGTATACCATGGTAACCATGTTAAAACACCATGGTATACCACGGTAACCATGGTAAAATACCATATACATGTATTATCCTATTATATCCTGAATGTATTTCTTTGTTTTACTTGTATTGAATTGAATGCAAGGGCTCTAGAGGCCAGGGTATTAGCCGGGGTTTTTTTGCCAGCCAAAAGCGTTCCCCCGCCCCTTGGATCCTCCACTGGGCTACAAACTGTATCTTTACAGTTACTGTATCGACGGTATCGAGTCCAACATAAGATTGTTCGCGGATGACACAACTTTATTTGTCATCGTAGATAAAATGGAAGATACAACACCCATGTTACAACGCGATCTAGAGAAAATGGAGAACTGGGTTTCCAAATGGTTCGTTAAATTTAATGCGTCTAAGACCAAGACTCTGGACATTATGTATAAAGCATTTATTAGACCAACCTTAGAATACGGATGTGTTATATGGGACGGATGTACTCAATATGAAAGCGACAAACTTGAGTCGGTACAGTTAAGGGCTGGTCGTTTGGTAAGCGGCGCTATTAAGTATACGAGCCATACCAAGATCGATAACGAGTTGGGGTGGGAGTCGCTTGCCAAAAGGAGGGAACGAGCAAAACTGATGTTATTTCACAAAATGTTTTACAACAAGCCCCGCCCTATCTGTGTAACCTACTACCACAATCTGTTAACACCAGAACTGTGTACCAACTACGAAATGCCCACGCGCTCAATATGACATCGATTCAAACAAGGTTAAATGTAATGTATAAATCTTTTCTACCCAGCACAGTAAGACTTTGGAATGAGCTACCTGCCGATACCAGACAATTAAGCGACATATATATGCCTTCCAACGCGCTATAGCGCCCCAAAATCAGACAAGGCTGACCAAACTCTATGCAATGGGTTCGCGCTCTATTAATATAATACATGCTCGCATAAGGATGAATTGCAGCTTGTTAAAATCGCATTTTTATGATATGCATATAATTGATAGCCCCTTGTGTTCATGTGGAGAAGCTCTGGAAGATGCAGTTCACTATTTTTTCTCTTGTAAGCATTACAGTAACATTCGGGATACCCTCATGCGGCAAATTAGATTATCTGCTCCAGTGTCTATTGGGACTATTTTAAACGGTAATCCTGACTTTCCGTTTGATGTAAACGCTGACATTTTTGTCGCGGTCTACGAGTTTATAGCCAAGAGTAGACGTTTTGATATCTAATCATATTATATAAAATTAATAACATGGCTGCATATCGGACTGACCCTGTGTGTAATCATTTGGTTACTTTACCTTTTGTTCACAACTACTGTTACCCTGGTTTAGATAACCTAATTTATCGTTCTAAAATTTATATCACACGAGTTTTGACATTTCTATATTCTTAACAGTTGTGTGACTACGTACCTCAGCAAGAGGAATTTGTTATAGGCTTTGCCTGATTTCCAATTGCTTAATAAAAATATGTTTAAACCAAACTGTATCTTTGCTATGTATTTCGTCAGAGAACCCAACTTTTACAATTACTTTCGTTTCTGTGACTACGTCCTGAAGACATCTTACCGAACATGTCTCTTCGACGTCTTACTGAAGATGTCTTTTAGACGACTTCTTCGACACGTCTCTTCGACGTTTTACTGAAGACGTATTTTAGACGTCTTTTTCGACACGTCTCTTCGACGTCTTACTGAAGACGTCTTTTAGACGTCTCCTTTAACACGTCATCAAGACGTTCAAAAAAAGACGTCGTGCAGACTTCCACCTGGGACCAGCTGAAGACCTTCCCGACGACTGGAATTGACGTCTTTGGGACGTCTTACCGACCAGAGTGTGCCCACTGGGTGGCCACTTCTTACGAGAAGAGTCGTCAGTGTTCTTCGGTCGCCAACAGATGCATTATGACCTACGCTTGTCGTAAGATAAGGTAGATTGGGCTGTAGTAGATAACGGGTGAAGCAAACGGGCATACGGGGCATACGGGGCACACGGGGAATATACCGGGTGAAGCAAATGGGGACATTGGGCACACGGGGCAAACGGGACAGATACCGGGTGAAGCAAATGGGCAAACCGGGCACACGGGCCGCCCAGGGCACGCGGGGCATATACCGGGTGAAGCAAATGGGCACATGGGGCAAACGGGACATATACCGGGTGAAGCAACTGGGGACACAGGGCACACGGGGCAGACACCGGGTGAAGAAAATGGGCACACTGGGCACACGGGGCACACAGGCACACGGGGCATATACCGGGTGAAGAAAATGGGCACACTGGGCACACGGGGCACACAGGCACACGGGGCAAACGGGACATATACCGGGTGAAGCAAATGGGGACATGGGGCAGACGGGGCTCACGGGGCAGACACCGGGTGAAGCAAATGGGCACACGGGACACATATGGCACACGGGGCACACGGGGCAGATACCGGATGAAGCAAATGGGCACACGGGGCACATATGGCACACGGGACACACGGGGCACACGGGGCACACGGGACACACGGGGCACGCGGGGCACACGGGGCACGCGGGGCCCACGGGGCACGCGGGGCACACAGGCACACGGGGCACACATGCACCCGGGGCACACGGGGCACACGGGGCACACGGGGCACAAGTTGCACAGGGTTTTTTTATTCTCCTTTACCGCGCAACCAGTTGCTTATCGTTCAGTTATTTCGCTAGGTTTTTGTATTGCAGAAGTACGCACATTTTGTGGAATAAGGATGGCCAGCACGGGGGGACAGTGTCGATGTATTTCACTCCACATATGTCGTATTTCCCACATTATACCGCGCACCAAGGGCAAATGCACCACACCGTCAGGAAATCGAAAGCCATGTAGTAAGCAGTCTTTTTTGTAATTGCAAAGAGCAGGGTGTTACTCCCGGGCCCATGGCTCCTTCTCATTCTCGCGACATGACTAACAGAGGTAAATCGCTATACTGAGGGCGTGTTCGATTTTACCTGAAATCGACGGGAAATCGAAACGTTTTTGAACCCGGTTTCAACTGTTGGCCCAGGATACACGATTCATGTGTTCACAGTTTCGACACGTATTTAGGCAATAGACCATGGACATGCGCTTATGAAGTTGTGCCGGCAATAAATATGGCGTCTGTTTCATTTTCTACCCGCGATTGGACTGGAATTAATATGATAATTGGGTCCAGAATTTTCTATTCATAAAATTTAAGATTAAGTATGATATGTGTTCATCGAACTGACAGTTCCGTGGAGCCGAAACCGTCAAACCAGGTTTCTCGGTAGTTTCACGGTTCCGAGCAAACCGGTTTCGGTTCTTCTCGTGTCAAACAGTCAGTTCGGCAAACCGGTTCTGGTTTCCTGTAAATCGAGAACGCTCCTGACGCCACTTTAGGATCTGACAGGCTCTCTGTGGATCCTGTTCTCCAACAACAATAGGAGACTACACCCATGTGTATAAGGCTTTCTCCATATCATATTAACCGTTCCCACTAGCACCATATAACAACATGTAATTTCACCGACCAAACATCCAAACCGCCATTTTTACCACCAGAGTGATCTACAGCTTACGGTTAATTCTGGCGCTCACTTGAGCCATTGTGACACCAGGTCCGGAAAACGATAAGTGTGGTTTTATCCCACAACCTGTTGGTGTGCAATCCAGAAGGCTGCCTCTCGACCACGGTGACGCCCGCCAATTTTGTATTAATATTTCATCATGGCAACTGGAATAGATTAATATTATCGGCAACGACACTCCATCGGTTCAGTCTCTATTGCTGCAACGCACTTACGACACACAGAGTGACATATTTAAATCTCGGAGTATGTATACAGAATGTACTACCGCCAATATACTACACGTTCAGAAATTAGTCAAAAACTGGATCCTGACGTGCCATAGAAATAGTCGCTATAAGGCACGATTTACCCAGCATGCATTAGTACGATATATGTTTGAGCTGTGTGTGGTACGGACAGGCTGTTCCGTCGAGTTATCACGTTAACATCTCGGGGAGCCATTCATTACCAACGCGAAACGCCTCGAAGCTATTCCATCGGTTGCTTTATTGGGAAAAACGGTTTGAACCTATCTACTGCGCCAATCTGACCATTCATGAAGGTAAAGACTGACTGAAATATGTGACTGAATAGGTTTTGCACTGGACCAAAAAGACCCCAGTTTGATCTTGATAAAGAATGTTCTTTTTTATTTGTTGCTGAACGTTTCTCTGGTGATGTTATTATGGGCGACAGGGTAAATGCACTCTGCTCTACATATATTTAGTATGGCCAAAAGTTATCCAGTGCCCCGAGGGAAATGTACCACGCCGTGACGGTCATGAAATCAAAAGCGAAGTAAGCAAAAAGGACCATTTGCTTACTGCCACCATGGACAATATATTGTCTTAGTAAGGAGTCTTATTTTTCTATTGCAAAGAGTAGGGGGTGACTCCCAGGGCCATTTCTCTTCTCTATCTCGAAATTTGCCACTGATACAATGACTTGTATCTCGTGTATTGATCTTTTTGCTTGAAGAATAATGACTGACGAAGGTCGGATACGAGCCAAAAACGCGCCATCAACACAGGACCCATCGAGAGTAACGGGTGACGAACATAGGACCCATCGAGAGTAACGGGTGACGAACATAGGACCCATCGAGAGTAACGGGTGACGAACATAGGACCCATCGAGAGTGACCATTGACGAACATGGGACCCATCGAGAGTAACGGGTGACGAACATAGGACCCATCGAGAGTAACGGGTGACGAACATAGGACCCATCGAGAGTAACGGGTGACGAACATAGGACCCATCGAGAGTAACGGGTGACGAACATAGGACCCATCGAGAGTAACGGTGACGAACATAAGACCCATCGAGAGTAACGGGTGACGAACATAGGACCCATCGAGAGTGACCATTGACGAACATGGGACCCATCGAGAGTAACGGGTGACGAACATGGGACCCATCGAGAGTAACGGGTGACGAACATAGGACCCATCGAGAGTGACCATTGACGAACATAGGACCCATCGAGAGTAACGGGTGACGAACATAGGACCCATCGAGAGTAACGGGTGACGAACATAGGACCTATCGAGAGTAACGGGTGACGAACATAGGACCCATCGAGAGTAACGGGTGACGAACATAGGACCCATCGAGAGTAACGGGTGACGAACATAGGACCCATCGAGAGTGACGGGTGACGAACATAGGACCCATTGAAAGTAACGGGTGACGAACATGGGACCCATCGAGAGTAACGGGTGACGAACATAGGACCCATCGAGAGTAACGGGTGACGAACATAGGACCCATCGAGAGTGACCATTGACGAATATAGGACCCATCGAGAGTAACGGGTGACGAACATAGGACCCATCGAGAGTAACGGGTGACGAACATAGGACCCATCGAGAGTAGCGGGTGACGAACATAGGACCCATCGAGAGTAACGGGTGACGAACATAGGACCCATCGAGAGTAACGGGTGACGAACATAGGACCCATCGAGAGTGACGGGTGACGAACATAGGACCCATTGAAAGTAACGGGTGACGAACATAGGACCCATCGAGAGTAACGGGTGACGAACATAGGACCCATCGAGAGTAACGGGTGACGAACATAGGACCCATCGAGTGTGACCATTGACGAACATAGGACCCATCGGGAGTAACGGGTGACGAACATAGGACCCATCGAGAGTAACGGGTGACGAACATAGGACCCATCGAGAGTGACCGGTGACGAACATAGGACCCATCGAGATAAACGGGTGACGAACATAGGACCCATCGAGAGTGACGGGTGACGAACATAGGACCCATAAAGAGAAACGGGTGACGAGCATAGGACCCATCGAGAGTGACGGGTGACGAACATAGGACCTATCGAGAGTGACGGGTGACGAGCATAGGACCCATAAAGAGAAACGGGTGACGAACATAGGACCCATCGAGAGTAACGGGTGACGAAAATAGGACCCATCGAGAGTAACGGGTGACGAACATAGGACCCATCGAGAGTGACGGGTGACGAACATAGGACCCATTGAAAGTAACGGGTGACGAACATGGGACCCATCGAGAGTAACGGGTGACGAACATAGGACCCATCGAGAGTAACGGGTGACGAACATAGGACCCATCGAGAGTGACCATTGACGAATATAGGACCCATCGAGAGTAACGGGTGACGAACGTAGGACCCATCGAGAGTAACGGGTGACGAACATAGGACCCATTGAAAGTAACGGGTGACGAACATAGGACCTATCGAGAGTGACGAACATAGGACGAACATTGGAGCCATCGAGGGTGACAAACATAGGACAAACATAGGACCCATCGAGAGTGACGAACATAGGACAAACATAGAACCCATCGAGAGTGACGGGTAACGAACATAGGACCCATCGAGAGTGACGGTTGACGAACATAAGATCCATTGAGAGTGACGAACATAGGACGAACATAGGACCCATCGAGAGAAATGGGTGACGAACATAGGCTCCATCGAGATAAACGGGTGACGAACATAGGACCCATAAAGAGAAACGGGTGACGAACATAGGACCCATCGAGAGAAACGGGTGACGAACATAGGACCCATAAAGAGAAACGGGTGACGAACATAGGACCCATCGAGAGAAACGGGTGACGAACATAGGACCCATCGAGAGTGACGGTTGACGAACATAAGATCCATTGAGAGTGACGAACATAGGACGAACATAGGACCCATCGAGAGAAATGGGTGACGAACATAGGACCCATCGAGATAAACGGGTGACGAACATAGGACCCATAAAGAGAAACGGGTGACGAACATAGGTTCCATCGAGAGAAACGGGTGACGAACATAGGACCTATCGAGAGTGACGAACATAGGACGAACATTGGAGCCATCGAGGGTGACAAACATAGGACAAACATAGGACCCATCGAGAGTGACGAACATAGGACAAACATAGAAGCCATTGAGAGTGACGGGTGACGAACATAGGACCCATCGAGAGTGACGGTTGACGAACATAAGATCCATTGAGAGTGACGAACATAGGACGAACATAGGACCCATCGAGAGAAATGGGTGACGAACATAGGCTCCATCGAGAGAAACGGGTGACGAACATAGGACCCATGAAAAGAAACGGGTGACGAACACAAGACTCGTGGTAAGAAACGGGTGACGCACACAGGACTCATTGGGAATGACAGGTGACCAAGATAAGACCCATCGAGAGGTGACGAACGTATGACTCATGGGGAGTGACGGATGACGAACATAAGACCCAACGAAAAATAAAAAGGGACGAACATAGGACCCATCGAGAGTAACGGGTGACGAACATAGGACCCATCGAGAGTAACGGGTGACGAACATAGGACCCATCGAGAGTAACGGGTGACGAACATAAAACCCATCGAAAGTAACGGGTGACGAACATAGGACCCATCGAGAGTAACGGGTGACGAACATAAAACCCATCGAGAGTAACGGGTGACGAACATAGGACCCATTGAGAGTGACGGGTGACGAACATAGGACCCATCGAGAGTAACGGGTGACGAACATAGGACCCATCGAGAGTAACGGGTGACGAACATAGGACCCATCGAGAGTAACGGGTGACGAACATAGGACCCATCGAGAGTAACGGGTGACGAACATAGGACCCATCGAGAGTAACGGGTGACGAACATAGGACCCATTGAAAGTAACGGGTGACGAACATAGGACCCATCGAGAGTGACGGGTGACGAACATAGGACCCATCGAGAGTGACGGGTGACGAACATAGGACCCATCGAGAGTGACGGGTGACGAACATAGGACCCATCGAGAGTGACGGGTGACGAACATAGGACCCATCGAGAGTAACGGGTGACGAACATAGGACCCATTGAAAGTAACGGGTGACGAACATAGGACCCATCGAGAGTGACGGGTGACGAACATAGGACCCATCGAGAGTGACGGGTGACGAACATAGGACCCATTGAAAGTAACGGGTGACGAACATAGGACCCATCGGGAGTGACGGGTGACGAACATAGAACCCATCGAGAGTGACGGGTGACGAACATAGGACCCATCGAGAGTAACGGGTGACGAATATAGCACCCATGGAGAGTGACAAACATAGGAGGAACATAAGACCCATCGAGAGTGACCAGTGACGAACATGGCACCCGTGCGAGAAGCGGGTGAGGCACATTGAATCAAGCGGGCGTAATAACTGACAAACTTTGAACCCGTCGAGAGTAACACGGTGCCAATAACTTCATTTCAACTGAAGATTAGCTTCCCGCGTCAAACCAAAGTCTCACTGCCCCACGTCAAATTTAACCCTCAGAATTATCGTTCATACGCGAAAATTGAAACGAATCTAATCGAACATAGATTCGCAGTTTGCCATCCAATACACCACTGTTTAGCATTTACTGTGCTGCTGGTACCGTACGGGATGAATTCATTCAAGTTTGATTAATTAGAAGCCATATGTTACTTTCGTTTTGAACTCTGACCCCGTGTTAGTTTGAAATATTTTTTCGCTTATCTCTTCCATGTGATCATTCAACAACTCAAAGTTCATATTTTTCAAATTTGGCGTAGAAAATACGATATTCTATAAAAACAACCGTCTAAAACCATTCGTGACCCCAAAACCGATAAGGTCAAGCGGTGACTTGGGGCAGAAGTGATATGAGGAACGAGCTCCCTCTACCGGTAGAGTGTGATATGAGGAACCAGCTCCCTCTGCCGGCAGAGTGACAAGCCTGCTGTCCTATAATATGGGACTCACATCCCCAGAGATGAAATGGACATTTCCCATAATGAATCAAGAAGCCATTGTCTCTCAAATGTTCAAAACGAGCGGTAGTAGACTACTCCTTGCAATCCAGTCAGACAGGACACCCAACGAATCAATCGGAAATCGCTGCCCGCTCTCCCTTCCCCAGCTCCCCGCTCACCCCTCCCCAGCTCCCCGCTCACCCCCCAACCCCTTCTCAACGCCCCCCCCCCCCACCCCCATCCCAACCCCATGTGCAACCCTTCATCATGACAACAAATCAACACATTTATTATACACATACTGTACATACCAGGAAAAAAAAACCCACCACACACACACACGAAACCGTGGGCGTTGCGCTTGTTCCAAACCGCCACTAATCAACGATTCTGTTGGTTTATTGGTCGCTCCCAGCCTCTGTGCGGGTGACATTTCACGCTGTAGCCGGTGATAGCGTCGTTTGGGCGTGTGTCTCGACATTAATCTGTTTGCGGTGTGATCTAACTCCCCAGAGCACTGAGCATCTGGACCACGTGGTTACTGGCTAGACGGATCGATCAGAAAGAAACACCGGGGCGATTTTTTTGGTCGCATCCGTGCAGACTAACATCACCTGGGTACACCACGTGTACACGTGCACGCTGACGCCAGCCAAGGCAATGGCTCATGTCCTTTGTCTCTGTATTCTACCGGCCCTGTCATATCCCTCTATTCTCATCTCACTGTCCTATCCCTCTATCCCATCTCACTGTCCTATCCTCCTATCTCATCTCACTGGCCTATCCCTCTATCTCATCTCACTGGCCTATCCCTCTATTCTCATCTCACTGTCCTATCCTTCTATCCCATCTCACTGGCCTATCCCTCTATTTCATCTCCCTGTCCTATCCCTCTATTTTCATCTCACTGTCCTATCCCTCTATCTCATCTCACTGTCCTATCCATCTATCTTATCTCCTTGTCCTATCCCTCTATCTCATCTCACTGGCCTATCCCTCTATCTCATCTCACTGGCCTATCCCTCTATTCTCATCTCACTGGCCTATCCCTTTATTCTCAACTCACTGTCCTATCTCTGTATCGCATCTCCCTGTCCTATCCCTCTATTCTCATCTCACTGGCCTATCCCTCTATCTCATCTCACTGGCCTATCCCTCTATTCTCATATCACTGGCCTATCCCTCTATTTTCATATCACTGGCCTATCCCTTTATCTCATATCACTGACCTATCCCTCTATTCTCATCTCACTGGCCTATGCCTCTATCTCATCTCACTGTCCTATTTCTGTATCGCATCTCCCTGCCCTATCCCTCTATTCTCATCTCACTGGCCTATGCCTCTATCTCATCTCACTGGCCTATCCCTCTATTCTCATATCACTGGCCTATCCCTTTATCTCATATCACTGACCTATCCCTCTGTTCTCATCTCACTGGCCTATCCCTCTATCTCATCTCACTGTCCTATTTCTGTATCGCATCTCCCTGCCCTATCCCTCTATTCTCATCTCACTGGCCTATGCCTCTATCTCATCTCACTGGCCTGTCCCTCTATTCTCATCTCACTGTCCTATCCCTCTATTCCCATCTCACTGGCATATCCCTCTATTCTCATCTCACTGGCCTATCTCTGTATCGCATCTCCCTGTCCTATCCCTCTATCTCATCTCACTGGCCTAAGCCTCTATCTCATCTCACTGGCCTATCCCTCTATCTCATCCCACTGGCCTATCCCTCTATTCGAAAACACTGGCCTATCCCTCTATTCCCATCTCCCTGTCCTATCCCTCTATTCTCATCTCACTGGCCTATCCCTTTATTCTCATCTCACTGTCCTATCTCTGTATCGCATCTCCCTGTCCTATCCCTCTATTCTCACCTCACTGGCCTATCCCTCCATCTCATCTCACTGGCCTATCCCTCTATTCTCATATCACTGGCCTATCCCTCTATTCTCATATCACTGGCCTATCCCTTTATCTCATATCACTGACCTATCCCTCTATTCTCATCTCACTGGCCTATCCCTCTATCTCATCTCACTGTCCTATTTCTGTATCGCATCTCCCTGCCCTATCCCTCTATTCTCATCTCACTGGCCTATGCCTCTATCTCATCTCACTGGCCTATCCCTCTATTCTCATATCACTGGCCTATCCCTTTATCTCATATCACTGACCTATCCCTCTATTCTCATCTCACTGGCCTATCCCTCTATCTCGTCTCACTGTCCTATTTCTGTATCGCATCTCCCTGCCCTATCCCTCTATTCTCATCTCACTGGCCTATCCCTCTATTCTCATATCACTGGCCTATCCCTTTATCTCATATCACTGACCTATCCCTCTATTCTCATCTCACTGGCCTATCCCTCTATTCTCATATCACTGGCCTATCCCTTTATCTCATATCACTGACCTATCCCTCTATTCCCATCTCACTGGCATATCCCTCTATTCTCATCTCACTGTCCTATTTCTGTATCGCATCTCCCTGCCCTATCCCTCTATTCTCATCTCACTGGCCTATGCCTCTATCTCATCTCACTGGCCTATCCCTCTATTCTCATATCACTGGCCTATCCCTTTATCTCATATCACTGACCTATCCCTCTATTCTCATCTCACTGGCCTATCCCTCTATCTCATCTCACTGTCCTATTTCTGTATCGCATCTCCCTGCCCTATCCCTCTATTCTCATCTCACTGGCCTATGCCTCTATCTCATCTCACTGGCCTGTCCCTCTATTCTCATCTCACTGTCCTATCCCTCTATTCCCATCTCACTGGCATATCCCTCTATTCTCATCTCACTGGCATATCCCTCTATTCTCATCTCACTGGCCTATCTCTCTATCTCATCTCACTGTCCTATCCCACTATCGCATCTCCCTATCCTATCCCTCTATCTAATCTCCATGTCCTATCCCTCTATCTCATCTCCCTGGCCTATCCATCTATTTTCATCTTCCTGTCCTACCTCTCTATCTCATCTCCTTGTCCTATCCCTCTGTCTCATCTCACTGTCCTATCTCTCTATTTCATCTCACTGTCTTATCTCTCTATTTCATCTCCCTGTCCTATCTCTCTATCTCATCTCCCTGTCATATCCCTCTATCTCATCTCCCTGTCCTATCCTTCTATCTCATCTCCCTGTCCTATCTCTCTATCTCATCTCCCGGTCCTATCCATCTATCTGATCTCCCTGTCCTATCCCTCTATCTCATCTCACTGTTCTATCCCCCTATCTCATCTCCCTGTCCTATCCCTGTATCTCAGCTCACTGGCCTATCCCTCTATCTCATCTCCCTGTCCTATCCCTCTATCTCATATCCCTGTCCTATCCCTCTATGCTATTCCTCTGTCTTATCCCTCTATCCCATCTCCCTGTCCTATCCCTCTATCTCATCTCACTGGCCTATCCCTCTATCTCATCTCCCTGTCCTATCCCTCTATCTCATCTCACTGGCCTATCCCTCTATCTCATCTCCCTGTCCTATCCCTCTATCTCATCGCCCTGTCCTTTCCCTCTATGCTATTCCTCTCTTATCCCTCTATCTCATCGCCCTGTCCTATCCCTCTATCTCATCTCCCTGTCCTGTCCCTCTATGCTATTCCTCGGTCTTATCCCTCTATCCCACCTCCCTGTCCTGTCCCTTTATCTCATCTCACTGTCATATCCCTCTATGTCATCTCCCTGTCCTATCCCTCTATCTCATCTCCCTGTCATATCCCTCTATCTCATCTCCCTGTCCTATCCTTCTATCTCATCTCCCTGTCCTATCTCTCTATCTCATCTCCCGGTCCTATCCCTATATGCTATTCCCTTGTCATGTCTCACTTTCCTATTGCCCTGCCCTATTCGTCTATTCTATCCCTCTATTATATCCCCCTCGCATACCTTTTTTTAATATCCCCCTATCCTATCACTATCTTACTCCCCTGTGGTATCCATCTATCCTATCTCCTTGTCCCATCCCTCTGTCTAATCCCCCTGTCCTATCCCTCTATCTCATCTCCCTGTCCTATCCATCTATCTCATCTCCCTGCTCTATCCCTCTATCTCATATCCCTGTCCTATCCCTCGTTCCTATCCCTCATGTCTTATACCTTTTTCATATCCCCATCTATCCTTTCCCCCTGTCCTATTCCTCTAATCTTAACCCCCTGTCTTATACACTTTTCATACCTCGTGTCCTATCCCTCTATCTTACCCCCCTGTCCTACCCCTCTATCTTACCCCCCTGTCCTATCCCTCTATCTTACCCCCCCCCCCCCTGTGATATCCCTTCATCCTATCCCCCTGTCGTATACCTTTTTCATATCTCCTTATTCCATCCCTCTATTTCACGCCATGTCGTATTCATCCATCTTACCCCCCCCCCCACCTGTCCTATCCCTCTATCTTACCCCCTGGTCTATCTTTTTATCCAATAGTTGGTTGCAGGTGTGTAGCAGGGCAAGCAGCCGTAGAACATCTGATGCGTAAATGCGTATTATTCCCATATCCCATGGTAGTGATATATATATATGGTACGCACAACCGCATTACCTATAAGCTTTGCTACATAACATTACCCTGTTGTGCTATATATGATATATGACCATATAATATAATACAGTATATTATTATATATTGATGCATACCCAAATGATTGACGTATTACTAAAGACACCTTCCCACTTAATTGTGCTCCTTGAAAACGACCCCCTGTCCATAGGGAAATGAAGGTCCGGCATTGAGAAATTGTATGTAAATCATATGTATTTTTGTCGCATATTATTCGGTAATTTATTAGCACTTGAAAAACATATTCGAACCGTAACTTTCAGGAATCCCCAAAAACGTTACCATGTGGTATTTTCCTTTCGTCGTCTCCTCCCCATCAATAAACACCGATGCAATTTCATTATATATCCTTTTAGTATCCAATAATTTGCCTGATTGCACCATTTTCCACCTTGACAATGACCGTCTGTATGCTGACACTCTCCATTTAAAGTAGCCTGCGCTTCATTGCTTGATTTGAAACAACGCATTTAATCTTGCAATATGCGGACGATAGCGGCTTTCGGAGGCGTAAGATGCAATGTGCATTTTAAAATTACTCATCTTCACGCCACTGCGAACAGAGGGGAAGGGGGGGGGGGGGGTCAACGTAATTTGAGAATACCAGTACGACCTTATGCTATCCAATGTTATATTGTTATTAACTCCATTCGCCGGTGTCGTACAGCTACGCAACGCGTAACTCTCAGACATTCATTATTGTTAACTCTATACGCTGTACCGTTGTTTAGTTACACAACGCGTAAACTCTTCGATATTCATTATTGTTAACTCTATACGCTGTACCGTTGTATAGTTACACAACGCGTAAACTCTTCGACATTCATTATTGTTAAATCTATGCGCTGTACCGTTGTATAGTTACACAACGCGTAAACTCTTCGACATTCATTATTGTTAAATCTATGCGCTGTACCGTTGTATAGTTACACAACGCGTAAACTCTTCGACATTCATTATTGTTAAATCTATGCGCTGTACCGTTGTATAGTTACACAACGCGTAAACTCTTCGACATTCATTATTGTTAAATCTATGCGCTGTACCGTTGTATAGTTACACAACGCGTAAACTCTTCGACATTCATTATTATTATTTATATGTGTCTCAGTATAATTACCCAAGGCACAACCTCTCCAATATTAATTATTATTTCACTTTGTGCTGGTGCCATACATTTACACAATGCGTGAAGTCTATGTTATGCGTTATTATTGACTATTAGTGCTGGCGCCATATGCCTATAGTTACGCAACCCCTTAACTCTCCGATATATATTATAATTAATTCTTCAAGCCAATACCATCAAATAACATTGTTAAACAACCCGCGCACATTTCAGACATTTAAAAATGGATCTAGATACCAGACAGGGCCGAGACACGCTTCCATTACCATCGATCCAAACCGCTCGACGCCTCGTTAATTTTTCTCTTAATGGCAAGACACTAAAGGACGACATACGTATGCCAGACACACACGTTTTTTGTAGAAACATCCGATCCACTACATATACGGAACATGGATAACGCCCCCCCCCCCTTATCCCCCCCCCCCTTTCAGTCCGTACCTGGGGTATGACGCAATCGCTATCTTTGATGTGGCATTGTCCCGGCGCATGCGCACAGAGTGGGTATTGACGTCAGACACGTTCGATGCGCGCTGTAGTTGACAAAGGTGGCGCCGTCTGGCGGGTGATAAGGCAAGCGAAGCGATCGATCGTCGCCTTTGAATTAATATACGCAAAACGCACTGCCGGAAATGGGCACTTTTTCGCCTCCATCTCACAATGTGATGGGAGG
Organism: Arenicola marina; assembly: GCA_964019135.1. NCBI lineage: Eukaryota > Metazoa > Annelida > Polychaeta > Arenicolidae > Arenicola > Arenicola marina. The sequence continues at coordinate 12,923,073 of OZ025263.1, forward strand.
GTCAAATCGCTATTTTACGTCAATCGTCAGACGATAAAGACACGTTTTGTGTTGTATAGGTGTCCACAGTGTCGAGTTCCGGTGTCGATGTTTTAGGCTGAGGAGGGTTTGAGCAGCCATGACGCCACCGTCATCGCACTGTGCATATCACTCCCCAATAGGCCGATCCTCGAGGAGAGCTTGTTGCAACGCTTTCGTTTTTCATACCAGCGCTATTTCTTACTTAGAGAACCCTCCTGGGTTTTCATGAGCAACACTATCCAGTTGAACAGTCACAATTAAATACAGCACCGAATCATCCAGATAATCCTCTGCCTTTACAAAGTAACGCTTCACCAAATACCGGATAAGTTCATATCATGCTATATTAACGCATATATCTCCTGACTTATATATCACAAATATCAGTCAGAAGAAAACATAACAGCATAAAATAGCAATAACAGCCAATAATGCAAGTCTTCCGTATGACGTAATATATTTAGTTGTTTAGATAATAGTTTTAGATATTTAGAGAATATATTTAGATTGATTGATTGAGGGAGGGAGAAAGAGAGAGAGAGAGGGATGGGAGAGGGGGGTATGATATTACCTGCTAAATAATTCCTGATTGAATTATATTCTATTGAATACATATCACAGATTCGGCCATTTTAACAGTCGTGTACCACGTCTAACTTAAGGCATGTTAACCGAGGTTGTGGGTATTCGAATAATCCAGAGTCCAGTTACCAGGGCGAAAGATCCCCCCCCCCCCGCCACACGAGCCCCCTCACCCCTCCACTACCTGCCCTCTCGTACCCCACTCACGCCACCCGCTCGTAATGAATCTCGAAGTGGGGCTCCAGTCCAGTCCACTCCCACCCACACATGCCCCTCTGCCCTCTCCCATGTCCCCCTTTCCCTAGTCCCCTCTCCTCTCGCTTGGCACCATACAGCCACTCTTTGATCCATAGTATTTACTACAGACATGCAGCTTATGCCATCCCTACCATTCGAGGAAACCCGCCACTACCCAATTTTTTCCCCCATTTTCTTCTCTCTTTCTCCGTTCTCAAGCTTCTTTCGTCCATCTTCACCGAACTGTCTCAATGAACCAGCTTCTCCACCCAAGATTGGTTCCTCATCCCCGCCCCGACGGGGGCTTTGATATCGCCTTCACGCCCCCCCCCCCCATCCCCACTCTCTCACACGTCAACCTTCCATCCCACTCTCCCCGCTCCTCTCTCACGCCAACTCTCCTTGCTTCTCCACCCCCGAATCCACGCCCCATTCCCTGTCACAGGCCAACCCTCCATGCCTCCCCCCCCACCCCGCTTCTGTCTCACACGACAACCCTCCATGCCTCTTCACCCCTGACTGTATCCCCCATCCCCTCTCACAGGCCAACCCTCCATGCCTCCGCCACCTCCCCCCTCACACGCCAACCCTCCATGCCTCCTTCTTCTACGCTCCTCAGCTAGGTACTTACTTCCCTCTGACGACACCCGAACCACTTCCTCCACGCGGCTTGTCACCAACACCCACAGCTTCCCCTTCTCCCCCCGAGTATGCCCCTCCCCCCCCCCCCCCTAAGCTAGCCGGCTTATCACCCACATCTCTCCGCACCACTTAGCGACCGTCCCCCCACTCATACCCTTGTACCCCACCTGCCCCCCCCCTCCCACACACACACCCACTAGCCCTCCCTCTTTGCACGGCCACCGTTCCGGCCTAGCGACACTGTTCTTGCACACTGGCCCAGCACCCAGTACCCAGCAAATCCCCCACCCCCTCTAACTTCCCCCGCTACGACAACCCCCCTCCCCCCTCACCCATTCCTCCGCTCTCACCCT
>OZ025263.1:12925107-13050116 GCA_964019135.1 Arenicola marina
GGGGGGGGTGTCTAGTGTCAAGTGTCGATTTGTCTATATTCTCAGTGTCGAATGTCGATGTTTGATAAAGTTGTCAGGGTCGTTTTTTTTTAAATCCCCAGTGTCGGAATTTGGGGGTCAATCTCGAATATCAATTCACCTTTGTCTTCCTGTGATTTCAGTGACATAGACTCACTCCCGTATCACAGATAAGGACGTGAGGCTCTATTATATTAGATATTATATTAGATGCAGATTTTGCTTTCGGTATCTTTTGTGAATACAATGTTTTCATCACGTTGATGATTAAATATATGTTTCGCATTGGTGACGCGAGAGATCACTGTTCAAGTTATTCAGAAATGGAACCGACAAGAGCAAAGATTAGCGTTACTATATACCAGTACGGTAACCGATGTAGTTGCACGCGTTATTAAATTATTGAAAAGGCCAAATCAATCTCCAGCAGAAATGGCCGATAGGTGGCGACGCCATGTTTTCGTTTCTCTCGCGTACACTGCATCAGTACTGCAAGGGAAGGCCTGGATATGAACTGGGTGCGGGTGTTTGGGGAGGTGCTGGCGTCCTATGGCGTCCTTGCCACAACACACGGGACACTGGAAACACTCACAACACACCTCGCTAAAGGAGCCCAACCCTTCTCCGTCTGTACTACGTACACAGCTATATCCCCACCACCACCACCACCACCACCATTCTCATCACCCCCACCCCCGCCGCCATCACCCCCCCTAACACCCCCCCCCCCCTACCACCACCCCCGCATCGCCGCGCTCCATCCCAGATTGCCTGACAAAGACTTTTCTACAAGGGGTCCACATCCGTAAAGAAACAAACGCCATTTTGTTTTATTTCTCCAAGGCTTTCCCCCCTCCAAGGTCAGTGCCGAAACCGCTCAATAGAGGGCAGCACTAGTGGAGGAAGGAGTAAGCTGGCTTCGATCTGCGGTTGGATGAGGTCGCCGTGCATGTCATTGCCGGAGGTGTGCCCTCTCGATAAAGCCGTGAATCCATGACCCTCATATGAAAGGTGGTGGACCACCCACCCCCGGTAGGCTACCGGCTACCCGCTCCCACTAGCTGGTCTACAGCGACCACACCCTTGGACGCCGGGTCGGGGATAAAATACTCCAACTGATATTGCCTCCTCCAACTCCATCAAATTTGCATTGCCCAATATATGCCACCAAGGAGCTAAATCAAGGTTATGCGGAGGATCTCTGATAGCGGCACTAGCTGTGCCACGGCGCCCCCCTGCGGACAAACGTGAAACGGTATGCGGGATGAGAATGATTCCCTGGGCCTGGGACTGCCTTGCTTTCTTTCATTCGGTGGCCATTGTGGGCCGTTTAGTCGGGTAACGGCTGCGGCTCCAGATAAATTGATCATCCTAGTTATGGTATCGGGAATCAGGGCCTCCAGATGTTTGTGCGGCCACCACGGGGGCACCGTTATCTCTCCACAAACACTGCCGCCCTCCCCACCCCCCATCCCCCCCCTCTCCTCCCCCTCTCCCTGCCGCCCAGAGATCAGTCTCCGTCACTCGTGGAACAGGCAAGCAGTCAGTCCGAGATGAACATTGTGGAAATCAATAATATTTAGAAAGTTTCCACAGCTATGCACAAAAACAATTTCTCCTTAGAAGTTTCCACAGTTATGCCCGAAGACAATTTTCCTGGCATCTTCTCTCTACAGGCGGTGAAACAATCCTTCAATTGTGATCAAAGCGGCAGTCAAACTGCTGCAGATCCAACCAGTAAAGTTCTTCAAATTATGGGATTAAATTATTCAATTCGATACTTTGTGATATTACCATAATCATCTGTACTTTCGCAAATTGGTTTCAAATGATCTTATTATTGGCACAACGTCCTCTACGCTTCTTGTGGAACCTTTCATCGCCCAACGGAATTACGTTTCTTGGCGGATGAACGGCCCTCCACTACAATCTACCCAAGCGCCCTCTTCCGTCGGGAAATTGCGATCTACCGCTGACCCAATCTCTACCAGCACGCGGAGCGCCACCCTGCGGCGGAGTGTGCCGTTAACGGCTAAACGTCACCATGAATCTATCTGTGACATTCAAACAAAGATAGAGCTGATCACAAATACGTGCGTTCTTTGGTTTAGTGCGAGCTTTACGCCCAACTCATTTACCCTGGACTCCGCAATAAACTTTGAAATAACCCCTTTTTTCTAATCTTTCTACGCGGGCTCTCGCAATCAGATGTGTGTGTTTCGGCATTGATCCTTTCATTCTTTTTGGTCAGCTATTTTAAGATTTCGAAATTACACCATTGAGGAGCACACATCAACGTTATCCATGGCAATTAACGTTGAACTCCCGCGCGATGTTCTCCTCCTATACGGTCCCGACGAGACTTGAATAACGCCTCGGCACGCTCCATGACTTGTTATCTGGAGTCTTTCAGCACTTAGCTCGCGATAATGAGAGAGCCGGACTTTCAGCACAAGAAGCCAAAGAAGAGAACGAAATGCGGGGATAGTAAAACTTCAAAGGAATGTTCTCCCCTGTTATGAAACGCTGGTGTAGGCAAACATGGGGCCGAACTGTACTCAATGCTAACACGTGTTATCACTATGTACTGACTCCTTCTATGTCACAACCGACAAGAACAGTGACTTGTTATCCCAAATATTGAGGATACCTTACTGGCTTTTAATGGCACGGCGTTAAAATCTTACTCCCGAGGTTGACGTTAACTTGTAAACAAGTTGAACTGCCTCGCAGTCATCGTTTGTGTGGAAATGCTTGGGCCATAAATGTAAGTGGTGTCGATCCTTGCCACGTTAGAAGGTGACGCCTAAAGGCCTAATCCCACCCAGTCGACCCCCCCCCCACCCTAGAGCCCTGACATTCACACCTAACCCTGAGCCCTTTTCCGGGTGCCATAACCTTCCCCCCCTCCACTCCTTCCCACATCCAGGCAGCTGCACCCAACGCCCCACCTTTCCCAAACATTGTCCTTTCCCTTTTATATTCCTCCCCCCACCTGACTCTCAAGCCACAGTCTCTGGCCTACACCCCCTGCCCTACGCTCCACCCGTCACCTCCTGGCATACACCCCCTGCCCTACGCTCCACCTTTCACCTCCTGGCCTACCCCCCCTGGCTTACGCTCCACCTTTCGCCTCCTGGCCTACACCCCCTGCCCTACGCTCCATCCGGCACCTCCTGGCCTACACCTCTGCCCTACGCTCCATCTGGCACCTCCTGGCCTACACCCCTGCCCTACGCTCCACCCGTCACCTCCTGGCCTACACCCCTGCCCTACGCTCCACTCGTCACCTCCTGGCCTACACCCCCTGCCCTACGCTCCACCTTTCACCTCCTGGCCTACACCCCTGCCCTACGCTCCATCTGGCACCTCCTGGCCTACACCCCTGCCCTACGCCCCATCTGGCACCTCCTGGCCTACACCCCCTGCCCTACGCTCCATCTGGCACCTCCTGGCCTACTCCCCTGCCCTACGCTCCACCCGTCACCTCCTGGCATACACCCCTGCCCTACGCTCCACCTTTCACCTCCTGGCCTACACCCCCTGCCCTACGCTCCATCTGGCACCTCCTGACCTACACCCCCTGCCCTACGCTCCATCTGGCACCTCCTGGCCTACACCCCTGCCCTACGCTCCATCTGGCACCTCCTGGCCTACACCCCTGCCCTACGCTCCATCTTGCACTTCCTGGCCTACACCCCTGCCCTACGCTCCACCCGTCACCTCCTGGCCTACACCCCTGCCCTACGCTCCACCCGTCACCTCCTGGCCTACACCCCTGCTCTACGCTCCATCTGTCACCTCCTGGCCTACACCCCTGCCCTACGCTCCACCTTTCACCTCCTGGCCTACACCCCTGCCCTACGCGCCACCTGTCGCCTCCTGGCCTACACCCCTGCCCTACGCTCCACCCGTCACCTCCTGGCCTACACCCCTGCCCTACGCTCCACCCGTCACCTCCGGGCCTACACCCCAGCCCTACGCTCCACCTTTCACCTCCTGGCCTACACCCCCTGACCTATGCTCCATCTGGCACCTCCTGGCCTATACCCCCTGGCTTACGCTCCACCTTTCGCCTCCTGGCCTACAACCCCTGGCCTACGCTCGATCTGGCACCTCCTGGCCTACACCCCCTGGCTTACGCTCCACCTTTCGCCTCCTGGCCTACACCCCTGCTCTACGCTCCACCTTTCACCTCCTGGCCTACACCCCTGCCCTACGCTCCATCTGTCACCTCCTGGCCTACATCCCTGCCCTACGCTCCACCCGTCACCTTCTGGCCTACCCCCCCTGGCTTACGCTCCACCTTTCGCCTCCTGGCCTACACCTCTGCCCTACGCTCCACCCGTCACCTCCTGGCCTACCCCCCTGGCTTACGCTCCACCTTTCGCCTCCTGGCCTACACCCCTGCCCTACGCTCCACCCGTCACATCCTGGCCTACCCCCTGCCCTACGCTCCACCCGTCACCTCCTGGCTTACACCCCTGCCCTACGCTCAATCCGTCACCTCCTGGCCTACATCGCACACCCCATCTTCCCCATGCCGCTCCACTTTATCCCTTTATCTCCAACCCATAGCACCTTTCCTGCGCACAGTCTTGCACTCCACCTAAAACCCCCCTTGCCTACGCCCAACGCTACATGACCCCCTCCACCCCCCATCCCAACTCCTTTCTCCCTATTCCATCTCCCCAACCCATGGCTCCTGTCCTACACCGCCTGCCCTACACTCCACCTCCCACCCCCTTGCCGACGCCCAACGCCCCATCGTCTCCACTCCGTATACCTTTCCCTCTCCCCCAACCCTCACCCCCCGTCCTACGCCCCCTATTCTACACCTACACCCTATTTTCCGGTACCATCTATCCTACACCCTCAGTCCTACACCAATATCCCAACCCCCACCACCGCCACACAGTCCCCTCCAGCCGGTATCAGTAGCAACGTTAAAAATCCTATAGGCGTCTGGTGAGTTGTATATACCCCCTCTCACCCGCATACCCCGCCACCCCCGCCACCTACCCCCCCCCCCCTCCCCCCTGCCGCTCCCGCACCCACCCACCGGTCCTGTCCTGCCAGGTTTACCCACCTGGGCTGGACGTCAATCAACATCTCAATACAAAGAAGATGAAGCAATCTTTGAAAATAAACAGAGCCTCACGGATCATCGTTAAACCACCATCGCTGTTTCGTGTGTGAAACAAACTGACGAGACTTTTTCACTAGAAGGACGAAAACAAAAAAACCTTGTCGACACGGTCAAACGAGCACGCTGGGTATTTTCGCAAATACAGGAAAGAAAACCGGCGGTGGCGGGGGTCGAAAGCGGCATAAGAAAGCCGACGGAAACTATTAACCTCTCCCCAGAAGGACAAGAACCAGCTACAGACAATCTTATTCCTTCCCTGTGAACGCCGAAAACTTCGTATATTTCACATATAGATATAAATTATCGCCACTGTTAAAGTTACTGTTACAGCTATGCTAGGTTGGAAGAGCCTTCGGGCCAAGCAACGGCCGTGGACCGGATATAGGAAAGATGTGCAGAGGGGGCATCTTGCAACGGCCACAGACAAGATATTACACGGATGTGCAGAGGGGGTATCTTGCAACGGCCACAGATAAGATATTGGACGCATGTGCACAGGGGGTGTGTTGCAATTAACAGCCACAGACAAGATATTAGACGGATGTGCAGAGGGGTTATCTTGCAACGGCTACAGACAACATATTGGAAGGAGGATGTGCAGGGGGGAGGGGGGAGGGGGGGGAGGGGGGGGGGCCAAAGGGAGGGGGGGAGGGGGGGAGGGAGGGACGAGGGGGGAGGGGGGGGATGAGGGGGAGGGGGGAGTGGGGCTGGCAACGGCCACAAACCGGATATTGCAATAATGTGTAGAGGGGGTACCTTGCAACGTCGACAGACAAGATCTAGAAGCACGTGCAGAGATGGCGTCTTGCAACGGCCACAGCTGATGTGATTGAGTTCGGGGTTCGAACATCTTGCTACATGGGAAGTTAAAGAAAAAGGCAGCGACTGTAAGCAACAAGGATCAAGGATCACCTGTAACCCCCCCCCCCCCCCCCTCCGCCCCGTTCCTCCTCCCGTTTATTGTGTGCTTAGTTGGGACTGCTTACCGTTCAAACGAAATACATAGGGATCACACTTTTTGGCCTAAATCGGAGCTGGTACAATCCTAATCAGCCCCGCCCCCCTCCCGCCTCCTACCCTCTCATCCATACCCCTAGATCACTGGATGCACTGCTCGAGTAGAAACATAGCACAAGGTTGGCCACGGCCTTTTGATCCGCTAATCTTCAAGGATACCAAGCAGGTTTTCATCTTGGGTTTGACATCCCGATTGAGTTTCAACCCACAGCGTCTGTTTACACAACCCATTAATCATGTGGCTTCTACATTGTTTCGTCTCTTTAATAATTCTCACGTTGCCGGGCAAAAATGATCTACATACGCGCGCACTATTTTCACTCGCGCCACTGTTTTTGAAGTTCCATTTGAGTGGCGCGGCCTCCCGTGGAACCATCTGTAAGGATAGGTTGTTATTGGCCGGATGGGCATCTTGAAGCCATCGGCAATGAGCGCGGGAGACGAAAGGAGTGAGTGTTAAACGCCATCAGGACACTGCGAGGCGTCAGTCATAAACACCACTCATTTTTTTGTTAGATCAGCACATGCAATTGTTTTTTTTGGGTTCTTCAGAATGACTCCTCTTCCAGATGGTTATGGTATGCAGAGCGTACGAGCGAGACTTTCGTGCTTATTATGTTGAATTTGTACTTTAAATTCCAGGATCCACGCATTGTGTGGTAAGGGCTAACACCGGGAGGCAGGAGGCAAGGATTATATAGCAAATTATCCCTGTTCTGTGGTTCATCGCAGTCTGGCCAGGTCAGAGAACGGCGAAGGGGGACGGGGGGGGGCGGTGAGGGGGGCTGTGGAGGGGGTTATTTGTGGAGCAGGGGAAGGGGCAGGGACGAGATGGGTGGGTGGTTGGGCACAGGGCAAGGGATGGAATGAGAAAATGGAGAACGGTCTGAGGGGGAGGGTGGAGGGGAGAGGGGGCAGAGGCAGCGAGGGCAGGGGTAACGATGGAAGGAGAAGATGGAACAGGGTGCGGGTGAGGGTGAAAGAAGACATTAACTAAGCAGATGGAGGAAGATGAGGGGCGGTGGGTGGGGGAGGGGGGGCGGAGCAGACAAGAATCAACGGAGGATGGGGGCGAGGGGAAGAAATAGCCTAGAGTGATTGATGGAGTAACGTGTGGGAGGGGACACATGCATACTGAACATATAGAACGGAAGACCGAACAAAAATGATCTCGGAAATGAAATCTGTTGATAACATTATAACGTTCGCGATGGCATCCACAGACCCTGCTTAAACAGTGTCTCGTCGGCATTTCTCGAGGTTGATGAGAGAACGTTTTACTTCCGGCGACCACGTGGTCCAGACGGACTAATATCACAATTTTTAATGCCTTGGATACCATGCAGTTCCCAGAAAACATGAGTGCCTAAGCCATTCCACAGCCACGCAGCGCTTGACAGTTTTCTCCAGACTTCAATGGCATTATGTTGCCATGCAGGTCGGTGTAGTCCCGCAGCGAAGGACACGTGGTAACCCAGATGTTAAGGCCATGCTGTTAGTACCATGTTGCTATGCCTACCCATGTTGTTAAGGCCGCGTCGCTGGTTATTCAGTTCTTTTTCATGACAAAAAATCTAACAACCCTTTTTGTTCCATAAAGAACCAGGGAATAGCACTTTAGCGCTAAACTTTCGCATTTAGTAGTTTTACTATCTATTTACCTTAAGTTAAGTTAAGAAAACAGTCAGGTCTCATAAATATACACCGAGACTGGGAAAAAGTGATCTCCCGCCGGATAAAGTGATCTCTTTTGCTGCATTTAATAGCCCAAGATATTCATAATACAGATATCTGCAAACGTTTATCGCAGATTTGTTGAGATATATGTTCCAGCCATCAGGCCAGTTTTACAAGTAGACTTGAGATGTTATGAATTGTATATATAAAGGCAAATGTATCAGACATCTCACCCCCCTCTCCCTGCCCAGCGCATCAACTCCTCTAAGCCATCAGCAAAAACAACCTCCTTGGTAGCCTATATATTAGACATATATATCGAACATGCACGTAGGCCTACATCATGTGTAAATGGAGAAGTCACATTTTCTGATGGACCAAGAAGCTGGTGCCTGTGGGATAGGCAATAACAGGGATAAAAGCCCGGGGGGGGGTGAAGGTGGATAGGGATGAAAACATGTCTGGGACTGGAAGGGTCCGAGCCCGTCGGCAAGGTTGGAACAAAGGTAAAGTTGGTGGACTACGGGCGAAGTACGTAAAATAATGGGTTAAGAGGTGTATGACGTATCTTTGGCAGGCAGCTATAGGGCCCTAAGATTATGTCCCAGTACGTTACAGCTAGGGACAAACCACCAGTTTCATGGAATACAGAACACCATCTTATCATCTCTACATAATAGGCCAACACATAAACGTTCATCGCCCGTGAAACTGTCGTCCACCGGATTGAGTTTCACTTCACGGCGGCGTTCTATTCGTCATTATAATCATTTCCCAGAACAATTCCCTACCTTGTCCCCCTGCCCCCGCCTCTATTCCAGTACCCCCTCCCTACCCCTCGACGGAAACGCCCAAGCGAAGCTTCGTGATGACAAACAGCGCATTAAACTAAACCTGTGGTCCTTCGCAAGTCACGTTTTCTCCTCTACTCTCGCGCATATAATGTGTTGTGGGCGCAAACTGTCGCGCCGTCGCTTTTCCAACAACACTACTTAGATAAGAAAGGGAGATACCAGCACCTACAAAGACCCAGATTGTCAAACCGATAAGGTTAGGGACTGGTGAGATATAAGAGACGGTTGCTTGAAAGACAACCGACGACCGTGTCACGAATTGGACACCTTGTTTCTGTTCCGGCGACAAAACGAAGGTCAGACGAGAGCAGGTAATTATCGCGGGGGGTGTCGGAAATAGTTGGAAGGGCCATAATAGAGAAGCCGACGTTAGCGTGCCTGGTCCGGGACAGGCGAGGACAGAGATGGTGGGCAGAGATAAGCGTGGAATGCCTCAGACCACAAGTCCACAATAAAGATTAAAGTAAAATAAAAGAAGTCCCTCTTGGCATGAAAAAATAAAATTAAATAAAAAAACAGTATACTTTTTTTTGGAGGGGAAAGAGGAGCAAGTCAAGAGCAGTTTGTGTTGTCTATTAAATACATAGCAAAGGACAAAGTGTTTGCGATAGTTGCCTTGACAGTAACTTGTACATTTATGGCAGCAATGGCGTACTACCATATCAACTTACAGCTATGGGAATGCCTACGTCATTTACTATTTGCATTGTGGCTTTTGGCATAAGGCTCAATAAGAACATACCATAAGGCTCAATAAGAACATACCATAAGGCTCAATAAGAACATACCATAAGGCTCAATAAGAACATACCGTAAGGCTCAATAACAACATACCATAAGGCTCCATAAGTACATAATATAAGGCTCAATAACAACATACCATAAGGCTCCATAAGTACATACCGTAAGGCTCCATGAGTACATACCATAAGGCTCCATAAGTACATACCATAAGGCTCCATAAGTACATAACATAAGGCTCCATAAGTACATACCATAAGGCTTAATAAGTACATACCATAAGGCTCAATAAGTACATACCATAAGGCTCCACAAGTACATACCATAAGGCTCCATAAGTACATACCATAAGGCTCAATAAGTGCATACCATAACGCTCCATAAGTACATACCAGAAGGCTCCATAAGTACATACCATAAGGCTCCATAAGTATATACCATAAGGCTCAGTAAGTACATACCATAAGGCTCCAGAAGTATATACCATAAGGCTCCATAAGTACATACCATAAGGCTCCATAAGTACATACCATAAGGCTCCATAAGTACATACCATAAGGCGCCATAAGTACATACCATAAGGCTCCATAAGTACATACCATAAGGCTCCATAAATACATACCAAACTTTGATGCTGCAGGAGTGCGATTGCGGTATCCAGCTAGTCACAAATATCGTAACAATATGGTTGTCCTAACTACCGGGCGTTGGTTCTTACTGCCGAAATCTCCGACAATAAAGCGACAAAAACAACCGCATTCCAATCGTTTTACATGAATGCAACTTCATGACGTGGCGGGTAGGCCTATATTTCACCGACCCCATGCAGATATTCATAGACTTTCTAGAAATAAAGAGAGTCACGCGCAGGCATCATCTCGAATTCAAATCCTCTGAAAGGCCATGTTTGGCCACACGGCTTCGAGAACACACCCCTGGGACACACTGGGCTCAAACAGTGGGACAGACCTGCAGACTGTCCGATATTAAAGTCTCATTTGCATGTGAATCTCCCTGGCGTGCCGCGCGGTGTAAGCTGCGTAGGCTGGTATTGACTCTTAGCTATCCAAGGTCTGACGGCGAAGAAAGGAAAATCACTCTTGACCTGCCCACTTTGTGTAAATGCCGCGTTACTAAATGGAAAAACGACACCTAGGACGAGGGAGATTGCTCTATATTATAGTTGGATGCAGTTTTGCTTCCAAGGAGTTACGGCGCCATGGCAGGCGCTGGGAATTCTCCACAGCGCAATTCCGTACTTTCAAGGATTACATCGGTGTCAGTACTATTACAAACAGGTCGTATGCAATGTTATTTATGCGGCATGTGAACGCTCAAACATCAGTTTGAATATGCAGATTTACGACCTTCAATAGATGAGTATAACGTGTCACAGTAACCGGGATTTGTATGAAAAGCGTCCTTTGCCAAGATGCTAAATATATATGCAAAGGAACACTGTGGCTTTTTTGTGTGCAATGTCATCAAAATTTATCGTTTATTTGTACTGCTGTGTTTTGTGATATCAATGATCTTGCCTGATATAGCCTTGAATACTAGCAGAAGGTGTGGAACCAAAAAATATTAAACCATTGATTTAAAGGTTTGTGAATATATCCATGTTAACGTTGATCGAACCTGTACATTACTCTAGGCAAATTTACTTACAGTGGAAAAGTGTCGGAGGCTATAATTAAATGACAATGTAATATCGATTTCAAAAGTATATGGTCGCTGCAAAATTGACTGAATTGTAACTTTACTACACTGTGAGCAACAGTTCTTGCGATAGGAAGTGCTGATGAAAAGTCACTTGAAACCCCTAGTTAGGCTTGTGTACGATGTATACGTATTGAATAAGCGATAAAGATTGTATATTCAACCACAATAATTAGGTGAAGTTGTTGCCAACATCCAAAGAGACAATGCTTGCATACTCATTGTTTGGGGTAGGCTTTCGATTTTTATTTTTAACCCAACTGTAAGGTTGCATATCAATTTGATTTGGTTGAGGTTCATCAGCCCTGCCAGTTGGAAAGGCAATATCGTGCTATGATTACATAAAGAACGAGAGTAATAAACCCCTGGCGATAAAGACAATTTGCGACATTTACGGGAATTTACATTTACAGTTTCATGTCATCGACCCATAAGGGAAAATCAATTAAAGATAAGCTTCATTATATCATTGCAGTACATGTCATGCATTTCCGACGGCACTATGACTGATAGGGGAAGAGCAAATATGAAAAGTTCAATATATTGCCTACAACCACGTTATTGATTCAGTCCCGGCCTCTTCCGCCCTGACCTGGAGTCCCTGAGGGATTAAACGAGTCTGGGAACCGGTTGTCTGGCTCCGGAGACGGTATCAGCGAATCCCAGACCATTCAGCCAATCAATAGCATCATCGGCCTCCCACACGGGAACACTACCCCTCCCTACCCCTTACCCCCTACCCCTTACCCCCTTACCTCCCCCCATCTCATCCGATCGCCCGACCCGGTGACGCCGTCCCCTTGGTCACTACCCCCGTGACACACCCCCCTCCCCCCGGTCACTACCCATGTGACAACCACCCCCCGGGCAGTCCCCCTCTGACCCCCCGGGGACCCTCCTAACGACTCACCTGAACTCTTCTCCTGCTGTATCTCCGCCCGCACAAGTTATTTAACGTCCTCCTCCAGTGACGTGGCCGCCGTGGTATCCACAAAAAATAACTTTCAGACGACGATGTCACCAACTACTGGTCGGCGGATCGGTGTGACGCCAACTGGACTGTATTCGTCCAATTGGATAATGCACAACAGTAATCAGGGGTGAGTGACGGGCCGCAGACGTAAGTAAGTATCTATACCGCTATATAGTTTATCTCCGCCTTGTAAAAGGTGCGAATTACTGAGCGACCTGATCGGACAATGATGAGAGTTCGGCTGAGCCGCGGCGGGTGCGTCCGCTGGTTGTGGGGGGTCCCCCCTCCCTGTCCCCTCACCCCCCACCGGGTAAGGTAGGCAGGCCCTGGAGCGCGGCAGTCGGAGCTGAGCAGGGGTGGGGAGGAGGGCACGTGTGTGGGTGTGAGCGGCGGGCTCGCGGTGTGGGTAATAGGAGGGACCGGGGGGGGGGGGGGTAGGGGCATCGGGATGGGGCGGGCGCTCGTGTGTGAGTGGGAGCGGGAGGGTGAAGGAGGGAGGGGGCTGGCGGCGCTCGCTCACTGGTCAAGACGACGCTTCGTCAAAAGTTTGAAGGAAACTTGGGGCTGACACACGGCGTCCCCTAGCGGCCAGGTTAATTATCAGTTCGGTATGTGGAGCGTCCGTAACTGTCTCCAGCTTTGTGCCTCACTTCTTCCTTCCTTGTTATCTGTCACATTCTACTCTCCGTCTCTCACATTCTTCTCTTCGTCTCTCCTTTCTATCTCACTCTCTGTCATTTACTTTCTTTCTTTCCATTTCTCCCTTTCATTCTCTCCATCTCGGCCTCTCTTTCCGTCTCTCTTTTCCTTATGCTTCTTTGTTTCTATCATTCTCTTTCGTTCTCATGTGTGTTTTCAGCTCTTTTTTTCGATATCCCTTTTCCTCTTTTTCTCTGTCATATTCTCTCTATTTCCCTACGTTTCTCTCCCTCTTTCTTCCCCCAATCTCTTGCACTCTGAGACCCTATGATAAGCCTGTCGTTGGCTAAATCAGGACAGAGTTAACGTTAGTGCTGGAGGCTTCCATCCACCCATCCACACAGCAACAACTGTCTGCGCTGGTGTGATGGAGGCGGAGTTAAGATACCATGGCAGCTACTGGCCAGGGGCGGAACTCCAGCCAGTGTTCTGGACTCTCTCAAGGCAGCCGTATTATATACACAACAAGCAAAACACTGACTCGCCAAACCAGTTCGGATGAGGGAGATATATTTTATTCCTGCGAGAAATATGAGAGGCTAGCTACACATCACTCGTAGGTCTATGTGCCGTTTGTCTTGTCAATGTCAATTGCCACAAAATATATTAGAAACAAAAATCGTCCCATGGCGTTCAAGCGGCTTGTCGTATCACTTGTCCCCCACCACAGAAAAACTACAGCGTCACACTACGCAAAACCCCGAGACATATGATATACGCTATTATTATTATTAATGATGAGTTCAGTTCTATTAGAAGCAAAGATTTATTGTCTATTAGTGTCAAGACTGAGCTGTCAACTCCCCCTCCCCCACCCCCCACCGTCCTAGTCACCGACACCCTAGCACCCATTCCCATTCTATCCCATAACTACCTGTACATAGGTTACATAGCGAGGCATCGGAGACCCGTCAAAGATCTTGCATCCTTTTTCATTTGTCTCGTTCGTCTAGTGATCACATGTCAAATTCGAAACATAATTTATAACTACAACAATTATAACATATTACTCATAATAAACACTCCTACGTACTCATTGCGCCTTGCGTACTCGATATTTGGCAGAATCCGGGGTGTTTAATTATCACGCGGATGAAGGAAAGTGGGAAAGAAGGGAGTCATCCTACGGTTTTTGGGTCAATCGTCAATTGCAAATACGCGACAGCCGGATACTACAGCTTAAAAGCGACATAACTGCACTAAATTTAATTGTACCAGTTGGCCAAAAACTAGGCTTAGCCGAGAGTTATAAGAGTTATTAGCGCGGCGTGAGTACAGGCCAGAACGATACTTATCACCCCCTTGCGGCTTAAGCACCAGAAACGCTTGACAAGCATGCGGCAGGCGACAGGTTCATATCTAAGGTACTTCCAAGACGCCGGAGTACTCCGGATCCTACTCTAGTTATAACCAGGAGTCACTCCCAAGGGACTTTTAACGTAATGGAAAAATGGTTTTAACGTCAGAACATTAGTCAACCGACGCGATACGAGTAATCAGGAGGGATAACCCCGGGGACATGGGAACATGAACTATGTCTACAGAGACAATGAGCCATCTCTCACCAAAAATGGACATTCCCTTTTACCCTATATTGCTGTCAACTCCATAGATTATGGTTTTCACAGATAGATATTGGGCTTTCTATTAAGGCAGTCAAGGATGTGACGATAGCTACCGTAATTCATTTACGAAGAGGACGGTTTATTCTCACGGAGTAAATAACTGTCATTTCTGCATGCAGCAAGGTGTTGTGGTCCGACAGCATCAACCAACCCGTCATGCATGTACTTGTAATCAGAATACCTTGTAGCGGTCTGGTCGGCCTTAGTGGGACCAAAACATGTAAATCGAATGCGATGCATATGATAATTAGTTTACGATGAGTTCGATATATCATGATACAAAATAAGATCTTTTATAATATAAAGACAGGCAGTAGTTTATGATGCATTATTTGAATTGATTATGATGCATAACATCATTCATAATATTATTATGAATGATGTTATGCATCATAAATATTGTCAATCGATTGATGTATCGTAAACATCGTTGACTGCGCGTAATATTAATCGATTATGATTAGAATGCATAATAGGAATAGTTTATGATGGATAATATAAATAGTTTATGATGGATAATATAAATCGTTTATGATGTATTATATGCGTCGTTTATGATCATTATCACGAGCAGCAAATCTCGATTGTCGACCATTTACCTTTGGCACTTCAGCAAGACCCCGTACCTGTTCCTGTATGATATATTAATACAGCTAAACATGTATATGCACCACGTATGGTACGAGCAGTCAGTGTGCCTGGTCAACTGCTGAACTTTGTGACGGTACATCACGGGGTCTGACATCGCCAAGGCTTCCACACAATTACCGTCAGCGAGCTTGCCATTTGACACGTCTAAACACCAAAAACAACCAGCAACCATCGGGTATATAGAACGCCAGCTCACACGGGTAGATCAAAGGCCGGCAGACATGTTGCAATTCGGTGACGTCACCATCAGCTGCTTGACCTATGACCTCAAACGGGTCATCTTGGCACCGCTTCAGTCACTCTCCCAGCAGAGGGCGCTCGCGCAACACGTAAAGCGCCAGCGCTAGCGAGCGCCCTCTGTCGGAGAGTGCGCTTCAGTTGGACAATGTGTAGTATGTGCTTTGTCTTTGCCTTGATCACAAGCAGGAGTCTAACTTACCGTTGCTTGAAGCGCTTGTGGGAGAGGTTTGGGTTTTTTTTGGTGCGGCAGAGACGTCGCGGGTTATGCAACCTGAGGTCCGAATAGCATTCGCGAGTTTTTTGGCGTAACAACTGGAATATGTTGCGACGACTTAGATGTTTCAAAGATCTAATATAGTAACTACAGATGGCTTTCCATTTCCTCAAAACACAGGCAAGGAGCTGCTCGGGAACGTTTATTCTGGAGAATGCAAACATTATATCCTGGAAAGTGAACTACCATTTTTCTCAATCGTTGATTTAATTAGACGCAGGCCAGCAAAGCGCCAATATTTAGTTAACAGATGTTAATGATGTCACAACGAAACCCATTCCACTACAATAAGAATGACAGAATAACAGCACTTTCAGCGAAAAGACGAAATGACATGATGATGGATACATGCACATGAAAGTTGAACTGGGGCAAGAACCCCCCCCCCCCCCCCCCCAAGGGCAATAACCTGGAGTCAGATGAAACATATATACCAGAAGCAGATGCCATGGCTCAAACCCGCGACCTGCTGGTCTGCCGTTCAGCCTGTTTATCCGTGCCCCCCCGCCCCCCTAACAACACACACACACACTTCCACCCCCTCTCCCACCCACAGAGTTACATTGTACCATGTTACTGTATAGCCTTACTCTCCTATCGCAGCCTCTACCATATGACACAGTGTATTGTGCGGTATCATGAAAAATAAAATACTGGTGTTTTTGGCCGCTTTGTGCACCTGAAGGCTAAATTGAGAGAAGAAACCTCCAGGGACAATGAAATGGTGGGTGGTATGATGAATCCGTATTGTAGTGGTATCTTAACTATGCGCAGTCGGTGAGCTGGGATATCACCCTACCATGCTGCGTCGCCATCTAACGGCTGAATTCACGAACAAACTACTTACTCTTGGAGGGTAGAGATGTGACACCGGCAGTGTTAGGTCCGTTTGATGTTCATTGGCCGTGGTATACACAAGGACTGGGTGATTCATTGTGGTAATAGCTGTGATCTTATCGGGTGATGATGAATGGGTCTTTCAGGGACCTGCGCGTGACCTAACTTTAGCCGGGTCGAGACCCTCTCTAGGATAATGAGGTGAACGTGAAACTCGGCACACGTCAGTCACAAGCCAAGCAGATCAACGCCAATGAAAATACACAGCATATGTAATAGCATACTGATGTATATTTATGATAACATACTGATGTATATTTATGATAACATACTGTTATATATTTATGATAACATACTGATGTATATTTATGATAACATACTGATGTATATTTATGATAACATACTGATGTATACTTATGATAACATACTGATGTATATTTATGATAACATACTGATGTATATTTATGAAAACAAATATTGATATATATTTATGATAGAATACTGATGAGTGCTGATGAAATACTGGTGAATATTGATGAAATACTGATGTACATTTACGTTAAGATACGTAGCCTATATTTATCATAAAATACTGATGTATATTTATGATAACATACTGATGTATATTTATGATAACATACTGATGTATATTTATGATAACATACTGATGTATATTTATGAGAAAAAATATTGATATATATTTATGAGAAAAAATATTGATATATATTTATGATAAAATACTGATGAATGCTAATGAAATACTGGTGAATATTGATGAAATATTGATGTACATTTACGTTAAAATACGTAGCCTATATTTATCATAAAATACTGATGTATATTTATGATAAAACACTGATGTCTCTTTATTATAAAATAATAATGTATACTTATAATAAAATATCCCAAATGTGCATATATATGAAAAATCCAAAATTTGCTTATTTATGATAAAATCCTTAATTTGCTTAGTTATAATAAAAATAAAATGTACTTACTTATAGCAAAATCCTAAATGTGCTTATTTATGGTGAAATAATTTCATGCATATTTATAATTAAATAATTGATTTAGAATAATTATAAATACTTAATATATATACGCATGATAAAATATATATGTATATTTATGTATTGTTTATAAATTTCTATATATACATTAAATATATTTTAGCTATCACGTCAACAGAAAGCCAAACCAGATTCGAGCACTCGATGACCTTTCGCATACATACCATAACTGCTTTTACAATGTACAAATGGCTCTATTAACCTAATTTTATGACCCAAGCAATGGCGATAAATGAAACCGAATCATTAAGGAAAATATTCAACATCAAAGGCGCCGACAGATCCACGTGCGGCGCATCCTCCACTAAAGACAAATTGTTTCACTTTCGCGCAAAGCACAAAAACGGTATCTGTTTTTCGTGCTATGCATCTTACGAAGCACAGACCCGAGCCCGAAGTGTCACTATATAGTCACGAGTACTGCTGTGGTCGCCAAGTATGTGAGGGTGAGAGATGGTAGTGGGACAGAAGCAAGAGCAGGTGAGATATTGGCCGATTTGGATCTCGAGGAAGCCCCAATGATGGGGTAGAAGCCCAGGAGGTGTCATTTTTATGGGTTCGTGTACCAGAGAGTGAATAGAAAATTGCAGGGTCGGCCATCGGGTGTTCAGCACGGGTCAATGACTACAACGCATTGGATCGCTAGATACAGTGAAGATGTAGAACCAAAATGTTCCCTTTGAGTCTCTATACAGTAGAACTCCAACTCCAAGACCCGTATAGCATCTGCACTAATACCAGTACTTGATCAGGTAACCTAATCATGGATAATTCGAGAATATCGAAGATGATAGCAATTAATCGGCGTGTGACATGCTGTGCACCTAGGCCTACCATGGAATTATATATCTTTTTATTCCACTTACCCTGTCCAGACCATGACGAACATTCTAGCCGAGCAATGAGGATTCCACATGCGAATCCCACCCCGGATACATTGCACCTGGTCGTAGCGGGCTATGCCGAGAGATTGGTCGGCAGATTTTATAGGAGGCTTATACTTCTCAGGTCATATCCCGGCAATGGAAAGGGTCAAGGGTCAGGGTCACACAGGAACCATGTCTCCGCGAGTGACTAACTCCCGGATTGTTTGAGAAGAATTCTGCGCAAACACGGATATTTGCACCGGTGGGGCTCGACCAATGCACCGGCCGCTAGGGCTGACGTAGCAGAGTATACTAGACCGTTAGCCCAACGCGATACCACCAACAAGGCCACACATGAGGACTGCTCCCACGTTATGAAGCCACGAGTGACCCGTAAAATATGTGTATATATATAGCGACCAAAGGAAAACTTTGGAAATCGTTTCCAGATTCCAGCATTTACAAAACGAAAGTTATGGGGGGAGTAAAGCACTCGGTAAACTATACGGCCAATCGAGGTGTGGGGCCTGGACTGGAGTGGATCCGCGCCTGGACTTAAAAAAAGTACTTAAATAAATGCTCGCTAGGTCGTAGGTTCAATTTAACCTTCGCGCGCAAAAAGATTATGCATAAAACACCAACATTAATATTATTTTCATTCCCTTGTGAAGAGACGACTTGCCCGATTAGGCTTCCCTCGCGTATATGGAGGGGGGGGGGGGGGGCAGGCGAGGACAGCATGAGATACACGAATGTGTGTAACTATAGTCAAACTTTGCACCGTTGTAATCGATACCGATTGAACAGTTATTCAGCTTGAAGTCCGCAGTTGATCGGTTAGTTGCCGTAACCTTCCATCGGCGTACGACAACCAGAAAAACGTTGAAGTAAGACGAAAACATGACGACGTCCCCCGACCGCGAGCAGTCAGCCAATCTCCGACTCCTTCTGCCGCCCGTCCTCCTTTCCCAGCCCCCCCCCCCCCCTCCCCACCCCTTCTCTTTCTTCTCCCACCCCAAACGACCCCTTAGCCACTACGTCCACGGGGTCGATTTGGCAATTAACCCCGCCTCGCGAGTCCCGAAAATGGAAAAAGTGTGTTGCTGTTTAACAGAACTGTAATGCTACCCAGTGCCCCTCCCCCACACCCCCATTCGATACCCTTCCTCCGCCAGAGATAGCTGCTTTCATTTTTTTCTAATCGAGAACTACTTCTTGCCTGAGGCCGTTGCAGGGCTATTGTTACATAACTGCAGTCACTTCACTGGACACATAAGTTAAGTCACCATTCAACACGACAAAGGCGTTACACCATGTAATTTCCATTCCACGCTTTAACTTGGGGCAAAAAAAAGTGCAACCTACCCCCTTTACAATATGTTTTCGCTTTGCTGCATTTGTATAAGATATGTGGCCCACAAGATTTGATTTAAACGACGAGAAAGAAATCTTTATTTGCCGCGGGAGGCGCTGGGAGCGGAGGGGGTCTTTTTCACGAACTGAATGCCGAAGAAAACAGGGCCATATGGACCGCGTAATGAGGAGAAAACATCACTTTTAATGCGACGTGCGAAAAACGTGTCGAGTTAAATGTGGCTAGGTGTGATATATATGGCTGTTAATGGCGACCCCACGTCGGCCAAACCCACATCAATACACAGCCAGGGTGTTTCACAAGACGGCGAGAGTAAGATGCGCAGCCACAGGTAGAGGCTGAAGGTGGCGCTGCCACAGTGGGCCTGACTAGAGGTCTGAAAGGGGTAAATGGCGACACGCGACACAGGCATATTTAAAAAATCGCCATTCGACATTGACCCCTAAATTCCGAAACTGAGGATCTGAAAAAGCGAAATAGACACAGATTTGTTTTAAACGACACTAAACTTAGCCAGAAAGCGACACCCAACGCCGTGAAAAAATCGACATTCGACACTGACAATTTCGAAAAAAATACACTGGACCCCCTTCCAGATCCCTCTGACTGCTGATGGCAAGTTCCATCTTCTGCATGGTCCCTTCCTGCATGATGCCTTATAGGTATCGAACCCATGAGGTCAGCAAGGTGCTTTATTAGGTGTTATATAAAGCGACGTTTATATACCAGAAGGACGCCGTTTTTAATCTATTATCTACTGGTTTATGACGTGAGGTTATTAAGGGAGTGCACGGTAAAGGGTGACTTTAGAAATGGCAATTGATTTTTATAACGTGGGGCATTGTGGTAGTGGAATGGGTGTCATTGGTCTATCACTCAGGCCCCAGTCCCCGCCCCGCGACCCAGCCCACACCGCCTTCCTTCCCATCACCTGCGCAAGCAGAATCCCGCCGGGTAAGAAATAATAATGCCTTACTTACGCGGTATTGTGGGATGAGATGGGTGGGGTTGGTAGGGGGCAATTCAATTTGGTATTTTAGCCCTATATATATAACTTTTAGTCAAGTAAGTCTGAGTGTTGATTGGTCATTTTCATCGCCTAGCAGGCCGCGCGCTCTGCTAACAAAAGTGCTAACCTGGGCGAAGAAATCTTCCGGTGCGATTCAGGGGCGGATCCAGAAAATCTGGTTAGGGGGGGGGGAGCGGTCGTAGGGTCGGATCCAGATATGCTGGAAAGGGGGGGGCGGTTTCGGTTTTTAAAGGGTTTTCATGTTAAATGGTATAAATCGGGCCTAAAAGGGGGGGGGGGCGGGGCCGGGTCGCCCCCCCCCACCCCCCAACCCCTGTATCCGCTACTGCGATTAATGGATGAATGGATAGACCATGGCCTAGATTAGGTGCCAGTGCCCGAATTCACACCCATGACCTATTGATCTGTGGTCTAGTGCGCTAACTACCACACCAGGGAGGCTTCCGTCTATTATCGCACAGGGTGAGGGTTCCTCCAGCAGGCCTTACATTATAACGGGACGACGAAACATCCCATGTTACTCACAGTTATCCCACGTGTTATACACATCTTCTCTTGCGTAGGTCATAGCAATCGATTAACCCATTCTTTCATTTGCTAAAAACCGAACGCGAAAAGCATCAACCGATCTTAACGTCAAATTATCTCTAGATGGTTAATAGCTGGTATTATTTCGACTATCAGTGGCGTGTTCTGCCTCAATGCTGAAAGAAATCTCAATGAATATATTCTTCATTGAAACAATCGTCAAACTATAAATCATTTCTTTGCCGCAATAATGTCGTCAACAGCGTCATAGGTTGATGCAGTGACGAAAGCTTACATGCAAGACGTTATGACAGAACAATTTCGCAAAGGAAGTAAGTTGGCATCAAAACGTTATGATATGGAATATGAATGTACGTGTTGGTATCTTGTGCCATGCACAAACCTCGTTAATTCAATGTATGGTCAGAGCTGCATCTATGGGGGAGGGAGCTCTGGGTGGAGGAGGCTCTTGGGGTGAGGGGCTCTTGGGAGTCTAGAGCCCCCTCTTTTTTTCAGCGAGAATATTCTTTTTCAATGGCATTTACAATAACCATAGAGGCTGTAAATGAAATACTCTAGCGCCATCATTTTTTATTTTCATAAAAAAAAAAAACTTGTCACATTCAAATCCGCTCGGAATGGGTAGTTTACCTCCTAAATCCCTCAACCCCCCGGGTCGCAAGTATCAGTTTTATATTTTTTCATCACAAATGGCCGCATCCAGGGAACCCCACACCAAATCAGTATAATAGCCCCCACCTCCGAGCGTTTTCAAGGTCTTTTCGCAGGGATCTCATAACGCAAACGCAATAAACTACACCGTCTACAACCTCTAATATCCCAGCGAAGTTTTTCAGTATGAAATACTTATACACAGACTGTTAAGCTGTTATAGGTCACATTTACGCATATTAAATTTTCGGCTTCGCGAAAAGACCTCACAAAAACACGAACATATATATTGGGGATTTAGCCTTTTCATTTCCCAGTGAACTGGAAATAAGGCAACTAATTGTTCGTGAACTGGGAATGGGGTATTAGCCGACCGCCGTGATCAAGGATTTTCATTAATTGTGAACTGGGAATTTTAATATTGAATAACCGTGAACGGGAAATCGTCAATTTAGTGTCATGTATCCGCCCTTTCCATTGCGTGCGGAGAGTCCTGCTTTTAATTAATCGAGACCTGGGAATAAAGAAATTTATTCTTCGTGATCTGGGAACACGACTCCCCCTTGCCGCCCCCCCCCCCCCCATATATGAACCCGCGTATCAAACATGGCGGCAGTGCGCCTCCATAATTAGGCATCAAACAAGTCGACAAAAGAAATCAGACACACTAAGTCGGACACTACGTACGTTTTTCATTTTTAAGATAATTAAAGCCATTGTAATTCCATTCAGCCTGATCAAACATTTCACAAGTTCAAAGTATGGCCAATTAGAATTAGCCCCTGTCTTATCGCAAGACTACGTGTTTTCGCAACATAGACCTACTGCATTTTCGCAAGACACTGTCAGAGGAGACCATGTGCGTGGATCCTCTAAAACAGTATGGTTAAACCAGTGGCGGATCTAGGGGGGGGGGGTAACATACATGGTAACATCCCAAATTTTCAGCGAGCAACACCCCCCTTGGGAACCTGAACATACACTGTTAAAGTCGGCTTCTCCGAGTACGCCCCCCCCCCTCTCCGGTCGCAAGTGTTCCAGAGAGCACACCCCTCGGTCGGAAGTTTTCAGAGAGCATCCCCCCTCCCCGCCCCCCCCCCCCTTGGCAAATTCCTAGATCCGCCCCTGTTAAACCCAATTATGGCCTGGTTGGTGGCCCTTAAAATACTTCTTAAATATAATTTAATAGTAAAGAGTAAATCTAAAAAAACAAAGAGAAATGGCCCCAGTTAACCTAACCAATCACAGCATGGTGGCGGTTACTGCGAGGTCGCAGTCTATTGGGGAAAGGGTGGAGTGTGATATCTCGGCCCAGGCCCGGTGGATAAAACACACCAAGCGCCTCGGGCCAAATGGGAATTTCCCTTTGGCCTAACGTGTAAGGTGTTCGCTCGGGATGCGAAGGGTCGCCGGTTCGAAACCCGCCTAGAACTTTCTAGGGTAGAACCGGCGTCCATTCGGGTCTGGGACCAGAAATATTGCATCTGTTGTTGTTCGCGCCGTCTCACCAGAGCGACCGCGAGGCTATTGTGGAGTTGTTTACAACGGTCTGGGTTGGTGTGCTCGATAGTATGGAAGAATAGGCAGCGAAAGTTTATAGAGATTTATAGAGATTTAACAACAAATGTATTTAACATAAACCAATAACTCCTTTTATACCCAATTTATCCATGATATCCATAATCAACCAATTGGTTCGACTGAAACTTTTAGACAGGTAGACAGTGACAACCTCTAAAGACAGCTTTGGCGAAGAAGAAGCCAGGATTCAATTACATGCCAATGTGACTATGGAGTTGTTATCAAAGAGCTACCAGTTCCAGATGGCAGGGAAGTCATAACTAATTTAATAAACCGGCGAATTTAACAAGTTGTTATCAAAGGATGTGGCGTTGTGTTGTGGATTGTGATATTGCTGTTCTCAATTGGCCATATGTGCGAGTTATCCGCCAGTAAATGGGTAAAAAACAGAAATCCGCGAAAATCCTTGCTCTACACCCTCATTGCCATTAAGCGGTAAATTGGCTGTGTGCAAAAATCCGTGTGAATATCCGCAAACATCCAGGCTCTACACCTACTGCATTTTCGCAAGACACTGTCAAGGGAGACCATGTGCGTGGATCCTCTAAAACAGTATGGTTAAACCAGTGGCGGATCTAGGGGGGGGGGGGCGGGGGGGTAACATACATGTTAACATCCCAAATTTTCAGAGAGCAACACCCCCCTTGGGAACCTGAACATACACTGTTAAAGTCGGCTTCTCCGAGTACGCCGCCCCCCCCCCTCTCCGGTCGCAAGTGTTTCAGAGAGCACACCCCTCGGTCGGAAGTTTTCAGAGAGCACCCTCCCTCCCCGCCCCCCCCCCCCCTTGGCAAATTCCTAGATCCGCCCCTGTTAAACCTAATTATGGCCTGGTTGGTGGCCCTTAAAATACTGTTTATATATAATTTAATAGTAAAGGGTAAATCTAAAAAAACAAAGAGAAATGGCCCCAGTTAACCTAACTAATCACAGCGCCACAATGGTTCCCGCTTTCGCACAGTCATGATGGGGTTTCCCGCCATCAGGATACATAATAACTATTGCAAACCAAAAACCGGGTTGGTCCGTAGTATTTGGGGTAGAAAAGTAACCGAAAAAGGTAGACTTTGCCATTCGAAAATCTTACAAATATCTTGCAAGACATAGTTATTTATAAAATAATGCTCTTGTATGTTGATTAAGACAAGTTATTTGAGCATAACAGTGCGATACAATACTGTACTGAAATGAAATAAAATTAGTTCACATAAAAACATATCACCTAATCGGTTAGACACCTGGTTTTCGGTGTATCGGTATGTGGCGTCGTAGCAACATGTTTTGGCCACAAGAGGTGGAAGCCTATCAGTTTATGCACACTTTGTGTGAGAACGCAGCTATTTTGATGCATTCGTGTTATTCTAGCTGAAGAGTTAGAATATCTGTCAAGTTACGTTAGTTTTAAAACAGCCTGGTCACTGCAGGCAGTAGCAATAAAATGTGAATTGATCGATTGATCGACTGATTGAATGCTATGCATAGGGCCGAACGGCATAACGGCCGGGTCGCTCTCACTGAGACTCAGTCTCAGTCTCACCACCCCCTACCATAGGTGGAGGGGTGGGGGGTGGTCGGGGTTGGTCGAGCCGCGAGGGGATTAGTCTGCTGCAATTGAGGGGGGGGGGGGGAGTCGAGGGGATTAGCCTGCAGCGATTGGACTGTCTGTGTGATATCTCGGCCCAGGCCCGGTGGATAAAACACACTAAGCGCCTCGGGCCAAATGGGAATTTCCCTTTGGCCTAACGTGTAAGGTGTTCGCTTGGGATGCGAAGGGTCGCCGGTTCGAAACCAGCCTAGAACTTTCTAGGGTAGAACCGGCATCCATTCGGGCCTGGGAGCAGAAATATTACATTTGGTGCCGTGACCAGGATCAACCTGGGTTGTCGGAGCCACCCAGAGCCACATGATAAGGCCAGCGTCCGGGTTACGGCGTGGCGCATGGTGGCGGTTACTGCGAGGTCGCAGTCTATTGGGGAAAGGGTGGAGTGTGATATCTCGGCCCAGGCCTGGTGGATAAAACACACCAAGCCCCTCGGGCCAAATGGGAATTTCCCTTTGGCCTAACGTGTAAGGTGTTCGCTCGGGATGCGAAGGGTCGCCGGTTCGAAACCCGCCTAGAACTTTCTAGGGTAGAACCGGCATCCATTCGGGCCTGGGACCAGAAATATTACATCTGTTGTTGTTCGCGCCGTCTCACCAGAGCGACAGAGAGGCTATTGTGGAGTTGTTTACAACAGTCTGGGTTGGTGTGCTCGATTGTATGGAAGAATAGGCAGCGAAAGTTTATAGAGATTTATAGAGATTTAACAACAAATGTATTTAACATAAACCAATAACTCCTTTTATACCCAATTTATCCATGATATCCATAATTAACCAATTGGTTCGACTGAAACTTTTAGGCAGGTAGACAGTGACAACCTCTAAAGACAGCTTTGGCGAAGAAGAAGCCAGGATTCAATTACATGCCAATGTGACTATGGAGTTATTATCAAAGAGCTACCAGTTCCAGATGGCAGGGAAGTCATAACTAATTTAATAAACCAGCGAATTTAACAAGTTGTTATCAAAGGATGTGGCGTTGTGTTGTGGATTGTGATATTACTGTTCTCAATTGGCCATATGTGCGAGTTATCCGCCAGTAAATGGGTGAAAAACAGAAATCTGCGAAAATCCTTGCTCTACACCCTCATTGCCATTAAGCGGTAAATTGGCTGTGTGCAAAAATCTGTGTGAATATCCGCAAACATCCAGGCTCTACACCCTCATTAATGTGCAAAGAGTAATATTTCCTCGGGAAGCCCGACCACCCACCCCCCACCCCTGCCCCCTCCCAGTCGGCCGACACCCATTCGTCAAAACTCGCAGACTAATCCGCTGGCTCGCTACACCCCCCATCCCCTTCCCCCCTCCCCCCACCCCATCCCCCGTCCCCCCTCCTCCCACCCCATCCCCCATCCCCCCTGCCCCCCTTAAATCATTCGGCCGTTCGGCCGTTCGGCCATTATGTGTGTACCCCGACTGATTGAGCCTCTGTTTTGATTTGACATGTCACACTTTCTACAGTTTGAGGTTATAGTGGGAGCATTTCTTTGGTCACCCAGAAATATACTCCTTTTTATCTGCATATACTCATTATGTATACAATATACCTCTTTACACGTCATATACAAAAATTATAGCTTAAAGTCAAAATCATAAAGTGTAAAGCATATACAGACACCCCGATCAGTTGACAGTCATCCATCATCTAACATGGTGTGATTATGCAACACAAGGCCATCTTAATGATACCGAACTTATGATTGGTGTCTTGCAATCATACTGTGAATTTATCCTTTCTTATGATACAAATAATATATATCTATATGCTAATTAACACATACTCTATTGCCTTGGCAGCATGCAGACGCTTTGTTGCAAACGTACTAAAACATATATCATCAAATGTGTTGCCTATAATGAGTTGCCAAGATACCATATGTGCTCTGCATAATATGCATTCTATATTTCACGCCAGGGCAACTTGATCATTTCATTATCTGTGATTTAGTCTAATTATGACAATATATATCTGTTGCCAATCGAGTGTTGGCATGAAGAAATATAGTTTACAGTACAATCATAAGTTTGACTTCTGTAGTGATATCAGTACACTGATATCACCTGCATGAATCAAATTTTATGACAGACTTAAGGTGTAGTAAGTTCTTAATTGCTGTGTATTTATTAACTGTTACAACAATGCAGGCATCTCCCTCCGACCTGATGGAATCCTTCCCCTGACACCACCAAATTAATTGAAATATTAACCTTCACACATATCTTTAAATGCAAATAATCCCCTATTTGAAGTTGCTGATCAAACTGTTGATTGGGTCAAGTATATATGATAGAAATAAAATCTATTTTATGTGGGTACAAATAAGGATGTAGTTGAAAATTGTATACTTACCTTCTATTATTTTTAATACTCTTAAAAATATAAATATATTTAATTACCACATCTCAGTTTATAAGTTTTGTCAACTTATTCAATGTGAAAGCTGTCAGCTCAATAGATGGATATATCGCAACTTGCCCATGGCCTCATTAGATGATGCATAACCTATTGCAACAGAGGATGCAATTTACTGGTTTGCGTTATGAGTTCCTGCCTGAGAAACGACACTTCATACCAGATTGGTTGTCAAATGTTTAGCTACAACATTCCTGATTTTATAATTTAGTACCTTCCTTATATTTCATTTCCACGATTATTAACAAAATTCATACCTATATATATCTCTTTCAGGTTAAGTGCAAGAATACCAAGTGAAGACTTTCATTGAGACTATGGATGTGACCCGGGATAAAAGAATTGCTGCACTGGCTTCAGAAGTCTCAACCGCTTCAAACAATGTCATTCCAAAGTTACTGCTCCGCATTAAACGTATGTTAATTTAGTTATCCATTATATATATCTGTTATATTCTTAATAAGTGTGTTTTGCACATGCCTCTATGTCAATTGATACTAATTTACATTCAGTCTGATATTGTACTAAGCTACATTTGTAATGTAATGGACCGAAAAATGTATCTATATATATAGCACTTTGTTAATCAAATATCATATGCTTAAATTAAAGCTACAGTTGCAAAATCTTCAACAAAAAGATATTGCTACCAATATAATTATGTTAAGATAGCCAAATAAACAAAATGCAATATACCAGTGCTGCCTTTTCATTGCTGCAAAACCCCTTAGCAACATTGCAAGAGTTGCATGCAATATTCTATGCTTCTTCACTGGTTATGCTGTGGTTGACATGTTTGTAGCCATCTTGGAGAGTTACCCACAGGGAAGTCGTCCCCTGATAGAGATCAAACAGTCACTGTGGGAGTTTGGACTACTGCATGTGGCCCTCACAGCTCTGAAACAAGACTTCAGCAAGATTCTTGATGGCTGGAACACTGCTTCAAGATTGGCTGGTATACTGTGGTATGTTAATTTAATGTTTCCTTAGAGTGAAAATATTTTATGCTTGTTGCCATGAGATGTTTATCTGGAGCTTGACTGAATAACTTATAAGTGGTTGAGCCTCAGTGAATAGCAGGAACTTTCAATCAATATCACTTCTTACATATCTCCTTTGCAGTTGCAAATGACAGTGTGGCATATTTCAGCAATGTGGTTATATATGTACCATATACTGTAAGTGTACAAAGACTAATTTAATATTTTGCACATTACTCAATATGAACTGTGTTTGTATTTAAATGAATAACTCTCTGTACTTTGATGTCAGCATTTACCTATTAATGTGCTACAAATGTATGTATATATATATGTCTATATATGGTCGTTTTCAATTGATCCTTTAGCGGTGTGTCATGTGATAATATCATATATAATTATGTCTGCGTCTTATGCTCGATGTGTGTGCTTCCTGTATAGCCAATCCTGCGTTGGACTGGACCCCAAGGCTTGTGAGGGATTGGACGAGGAAGTTTTGCCTGACGTGCTGCAGACGCTACTGGTGCTCGCCAGGAAACTGCAACTCAAGCATTCAAGAGTTTCTGACGTGAGTTTATTTTTAGGTTCTACAGTTGTATGCATGTATACATTTGATTACAATGAACATGAAATCTGTATGAAACTATGCCCAAGTTTGGCTTTCTGTAGTACTGATGTGCTGTAATTAAGCATAGTCAATTTTAAATGGTGAAGTAGTGTATTTGTTTTGTGATGTTGAAAGCCCGATTGTGAGGGGGTGGGCGGGGGGGGGGGTGGGGGCTATTCTGGCACTTTTCAATTGGTTTACCCGGGGTAGTGTGTGCTTCTTTGTTGTTATTTGTTTTTCTTTTTTGAGGTATGGGGGGGGGGCGTTGTCAGTATAGTTGTGATATTAGACTCTTAAGTTAACAAATTAGCCTCTGTTTCTGCTATTAATTGTTTGTTAATTGTACATCGTTGTTCATTTACTGGAAATGTAGAGCTTGTGGACAATAAACGGTATTATTAATAATGGCATTTACACTACAGGTTCTTGAAGACACGAAGAAGGACATATTGTCTCAGCTGCAATTAATCTTGGATGGCATCACTGCGTTATTCAGCAGTCATGATGCCCTCATTGACAAAGGTATTGTTGCAATTTAATTGGTACTTAAGTTTAATTTGCAGAGTATAACTTTTAAACCGCTAGACGTACGCAACGGCGGTTTAAAAGATGATAATAATCTCGTGTAACAACTGTATGACTTCTGTTCGTTAGCAAACGCAAGTGACTATAATATATTTATCTTACGCGGGAGTAATACGTGATAACTATACGGGAGTTAAATGAATGGCTGTATCGGTCGAGAGTACCGTATCATGGTATGCATACTTATGTGTCAGTGTTAAATCATGTTACTCATTAAGTTGCTCTCATAATGTTTTACCTGAAGCATAAAACAAGGAAGAAATAATTTTACGTTGGTTTAAGTATATTTATTGTAAACTATTGGAACCCAGGTTTGTCTCTTGTTTTAGTTGTATTTCATAGCGTGGCTTCGGTGGCCGTGGCTGGACCAGTTTAATCTTAATGTCAAAGCGGCCTAAAATACAAACATTTCATTTCATTTCGGTGGCTGTGGGTTGCAGTCATGCAGTCCCCGTGGTTCCTTCAACTGCTCGTCACTGATGACGCTAAGACGGCCATTGCCGTTATGGGACTCCTGCAGAACGCTCACAGATTGAAAAGGTAAATACTTTGGGGGAGGATAACGTATGAACCACTGACATTGTTCGCGAAGTGCCTTTATGGTGTGATTATGTTACATTATGCGGCTTTCGCGATGGAGCTATACGCAAGGTTGCAGGGTTGAAGGAACAAGGAAAGTAATTCTGAAGAGGGTATGAAAAGACTGAAATTGTTCGCGAAGTCCCGTATTTATAGGATATTAAGCACCTTTAGAACTGATCTCATATGTTGCAGTAGAGTCCTTCTTCCGCGCCCGTGGATGTCATAAACATAGAACCATTTATAACTTACCATGCCCATGCCGCACTACCTTCGAATATCACACTACTACTACCACCAATATCACGCTCAAGCTTGTACATGTTACGCACGAAAAGTGCACTTTCGTCTTAGCCTCGCCAGCCTGTTGTGGTGGTACTCATGATTAAGAAATCCTCTTCAATATAATTTTAGCACTTACTTAATTCAGAAAATCTACTTCTTGGGTGACTACTTATGTATGTTGAACCCAATAATCGCTCGACAAATCTTCCGCTTAGCGCTACTTCTAGTGGCCTAGCCGTAGTGGCGATTATGAATACGGCCCAGATGTGTATATGTTATTCTTAACGCATCCATTAACCAGTATGATTTTGCCTTGTGTAGGGGCCTGATGGGTGACCTTGATAAGAAGATAGTCCACCAGGTACTCGACGAAGTCATCTTCAAGCTCTCCACGACCTCCAGTAACGACCTTGCATGGTTCGTATATTTACAAGACCGCGTGATGCAAGTCTGTGACGTTCTTTGATGAAACACTTCATTACTTACATTTCAGTTTCATACTTAGTTTCATTAGGTGTCGTGTGAATACAATTATCTGATACGTTAATTATAGCTAACATTACATATACCTGTCAGGTGATATAGCCATAGTCTATCTCCTCACATCATTCAATCTTATAATTCAGACTATACCATTGTTACTGGCCACAAGAGCTTCATATTTGCATAAATTACCGGTATATGTGCTGACGTTATTATTTTCATGACTCAAATTCATCTGTGTCAATTTTGGTTTTTGTACTTGTTATTTTCTGACTTCATCATTAACCGGTTTGTAAAAGGGTCTAAAATCAAAGTCATAAATGCCGTAGACACACGTTTCGGCCCATATTTTCCGCGAATTTGCCTCTATCACTCTCAAAATCCCTGACGTGAGAAAGCAACACTAAACCATTTTAATGATACCAAACTTACGTTTGTAATGCGATGTTATCCTTTTTTATGACACAAAGAATATTGCTTCATGCTGACCCACCATTGGCAGAAAACGCTCTGTCGCCAAAATACTAAAACACGCGTCATAAAATGATGGTTCCCATGGCGCCGAACGTGCTTTGAACAATACATGCTCTATATTTATACCAGCCACGAGGATGCCATGGCAACTATAGAGCCATTCATTGTCTGTGATTTAGTCTATTTGCGAAAGTGTGTCTGCTGCCAATAGAGTGTCAGCATGGAGAAATATTGTTTGTGTCTTGAAGAAGGATAACATCGCAGTACACACGTAAGTTTAGTATCATTAAAATGGTCTAGTGTTGCTTTCTCACGTCAGGGATTTTTAGAGTGATTGAGGTAAATTCGCGGAAAATATGGGCCGAAACGTGTGTCTACGGCATTTATGACTTTGACTTTAATATGTTCGTTTTATTTTATAAATGACCACGTAGCTCTGCCACTAAGACGCTGCTGGTGTTGTGTGAGTCCCATCCGCCTGTCGTGGAACTGCTGTGCACCAGATACAAGTAGGTCGCCAGTCCCGCTGAATTAACTCCGTGTCCTAAAACTCTTGACCTACTCAATCCGGACCTGCTTCCCTGATAATTAACATCTGCGTTGTCAAGACAGTATTGACAGGTTTTTCACTTCAGTGGTAAGAAAACATACATATTGTATATAACATCTTCCAAGT
The DNA here is from genome assembly GCA_964019135.1 of Arenicola marina. NCBI lineage: Eukaryota > Metazoa > Annelida > Polychaeta > Arenicolidae > Arenicola > Arenicola marina. Next base: position 12,957,391 of record OZ025263.1, read on the forward strand.
CGGTACTTTATATGTACTATGAGCACCCTTATAAGTCTAAAGCCTTCCAGCTTGCGTTCAAATATACCTCTTAAGATTCTTATAGGTCTATCTGTTAAATGTTCATTGATCTATTTCTCGAATCTCCCCGGTTGGTATTTTAGTGCCATTTGGACACTATTGCATCCAGTGTCTTTCTTTGGATTATCTTGGTCAGGGGTGCAAATTGTAGGACTTTGTTCATGAAACCAGATGCGTATCATTGGATGAATTTATTGTATTTGCTGTCTAAGTTTAAGTTCTAGACAATGATACATAATTCTGGTGATCGTCGTCGTGTGTGATGGATCATCCCGTGGCCAATTAGGTAGCGCGTTCGGCTACATCTTGTCTAGTGTGCTCTGTTAGGCCATCCCAACGGCCGGTGCGAGCTTGGCTGGAGCCCCTCCTCTGCAGATGGCTTTGTTTGTGCAGGATGCAGACCATATTTCTTCTAAAGAGTAGGGAGTTATACGTACTCCCGATGGTATGGTTCCTCTTTACCTTTGTCCTTCCCTTTGGAATATTATGACAGATGTTTCAGCCTCCTGCTTCAAACAACCAACCAATCGTTGTGTCTGTTACATGTGTACACCCGGCCACACATCTTTCATCGCCTTTCTCGCGTCTCGTCTTTTTTCGTATTCTCTATGTGATCAGAGTAGGGGCCGGCAAAAGGTAGACCACCGTTATATTTCAACCGATTTTTCATAATCCCCTTAACATAATTCTCCATATTAAAATGGTTCCAGTTTGATTTATTACAATTTTACTTTAATATATAATTGAAATAAATGCTAGAATTGTTACTAATAATTCATTCAAATACTAACTGGACATAACTTTACGTTACCATGATCTTGCTGTTGTAACAGGAGTCGCATATGTCATATCTGTTTATTATAACGTTTTGCATGGCTGTTCGAGGAGCGTGGAATTTCCATGCCTTATTTTTTCAGTTGGACACTTTAGAGTTTCTTCAGTTTGTAATCCGGTACCTAAATTGGGGAAATGCCTTTGGTACACGCCACGTCATAAATAGTGTGACTACATTGTTAATTTGTGACACTGGTCTGACACACAGATTTCTGTTTATTGACGCAGCTATAGCGTTAGATTTGTATTAGGTAATTAAACTACGTACGCTGGTCATTTGCATTTATGACTTTGACTTTCATATATCATGGGCAGTTGGCCATACCGTATTCAATGCATACTATAGATATATGATATACATGTGTATATACCTATAAACACGCTGGTATATTATTCTCGATATCATTGATTATTCTGTTATAATTGATTATTCTGTTATAATTGATTGTTCTGTTATAATTGATTATTCTGTTATAATTGATTGTTCTGTTATAATTGATTATTCTGTTATAATTGATTATTCTGTTATAATTCATTATTCTGTTATAATTGATTGTTCTGTTATAATTGATTATTCTGTTATAATTGATGATTATTCTGTTATTATTGATGATTATTCTGTTATAATTGATTATTTTGTTATAATTGATTATTCTGTTATAATTGTCATATTCCTCTGGTCTGTTTGTCCTAAGAGGCCTGAAGCCACTGTTAAACAAGTGGGTCGACAAAGGGTTTGGCCGCGAGCTGAGGCGACTTCAACTTCTGCTCGAGGCCGGCAGCCTACAGCAGGCTAATCTCCAGGTACGGCGTCCTCGTCTGTTAAAACATCCTCAATCGATAAGATAAGAAGCTTTATTGGATTCGGTATTAAAAATCAAGCAAACACATTAGGACAAGTGCTATATATTGACTGACAAGGCTGTAGCTCTATGTGTTGTGAATACTTCTGTGGTTTACGGTGCTTGGTAACCTCTGATGTGATCTTATTTGTGGTTATATTGTTTGAAATCAGGTGTATGGTATTTTAGAAATATTCAGGCTATTTATGTATATACGTGTGCGTGCCTGAATTGTTTTTTTATTATGCTCATAGCAAACTTAAAGGATGAGATCCAACTTTGTAATATGACGTCAACATTTGCTTCAAAACTGTTACTTATTTGCCATAAGTTTAATGGACTTTGTATATGTGGAGAATGAACTCCAGCAAGGACTCTTCTCCCTCCGTGTTTGCAGAAGCTCCACCGCGCCGCGCGGCTCATCCAGGCGTTATGGCGGAGTCACAAGACGCGCAAGACGCTGAAGAAAGCCGACAGGGCCATCGGCACCCTGCAGCGCAGCTTCCGCTTCCGGCGGGAGCAGGAGGAGCAACGCCGCCTGGAGGCCAGGCAGCAGGCCGAGCTGCAGCACATGTTGATCGTGTCGCGGAAGAACGCCATGCGGGAGCTGCACCGGAAGCAAATGGAGACGCTGCGGATCTTACCGGCAGGTGCGTGCGTTGATTGGCGTGCGTTGATTGGTGTGCGTTGATTGGTATGCGTTGACTTGCATGCGTTGATTGGCATTCTTTGAGTGGTATGCGTTACTTGGCGCGTTCACACGTAAAAAGAAACACATGTCCGCAAGGAACCGGCGGGGTTGCTAGAATAAATCCTCCCGATTATTCCCAGAATGGCAAATTAAGATCGAACATTTTTGTAAAAAAAAGTGTCGATCATGGGGTGGCCGGATTTGAGAGAAAATAGTGGTTGTTCCCATCAGTACATCACCTGAATGCGGATTTGAACGCATAACCCTACATCAAAAGCCCGATGTTCTACCGACTGAGCTACCCGGTCTTGACAGTGGAATTAGAATCCGTCTACTTTTAACCTCACGAAACCTATTTCCCCGCCAAACTATTGTTTAAATAGATCCTGTAATAATTAATATATGTTGACATGACAGTGGCTTATGAATCGGAGTGAATTGACGAGAAAGAAATGAAATTCAAATGTGATACATATACGTGTATATATGTTTGTTGCCACAGGTGACGTCACAAAGCACCTGGCCAATGAAAACACGCGAGCGGCGGTGAAGATCCAGGCCATGTGGCGGGGTCGTCGGGTGCGGGCCAGCTTCCAAGGTCGTCAGGACGCCAGGGTCATGTACAGAGCTGCCGTCACAATCCAGATGACGGTAATAATACCAATCAAGCTGCAAATCTTTCGTCTTAACCAGACGTATGGATGCCAACCATAACAACATAATAATCAATGTTGCCTTGGATCCGATTCCTGTTTAATCCATGTGTGCACAATATTGGCTTGAAACTCGAATTTATCCGTCATCCTTTCTTCTCATTACCAAGTATCCGTCGTCCTGTATTAGTTCATGTGTGCAAAAAGGTGGCATAAAACACCAATCTATCTATTTCTTGACGAATCTGAACTTTACTTTTACTATCATAGAATGTTATTAAGATGTGGATTATAATTAGTGGAAAACGATAAACTGGTAACATTATTAGCAACATACGGGGGTCCTAGAATCTTAATGAATTGCTTTCAATCTCCTCATAATAGTGTGAGTTCCGCCAACAGGTGAGGCGCTGGTTGGAGCGGGTTCGCGCCCAGAAGAGGGAGCCAGCGGCGTGGCAGAGACCGCCCGGATTGACGGATGAGCGGAGAGTGCAGCTCAATACTGTGATCCAGGACTGGCGGGAACACCACCAGGTGACGCTCGTAGTGTTTTATCCCTGAGATTGAGATTTGAAAGAAATGTGGGGTTCCGGAATGCAGATGTATGCGTTATATATGCGGGTTATTTTCTATAGACAGTTTATGCCTGACAACTAACTCGGTCCCCATTGCAAGTGTTACTCAGTGAAGACTGTTCTGGTGCCTGCAATAGTAGAATTGGTATCTGCATGGAATTTGAAATCTTTAAAGCTGTTCAAACAGTAATTTCTCACGTACATATGTGATAATTAAAAAAAAAAAAAAGTTATTTAAAAAAATGAATAACAATTTCAAAACCTGCCGTTCTATTCATTGTACCCACACTCACACAACAGTCACCATCACCACACGTAATACATATCACATCGTGACTACCAATGGAGGACTTCACCATATGTAACGGCCCTATGAGTCATGATTACTCTGTTCCTTGTTTCTATCTGTCCGTTTTTCTTTACCTAGATTGAAGCCTCAACGGAGGAGAAGCGGAAAGACCTGCACGAGCGTGTCCAGGGGTTGCTACGAAACCAGTGTGTGACCTCCAAATCCAGACGTAAACTAGAGCAGCATCGGGATCTCCTCTTGGCGCGCATGGACACCGACTGCTCCCTACTGCTAAGTACGTGGATCGCAACATCGCAGGTGGGGGTGGGGGGGGGGGGGTTGCTAGTAACATGGGATCGCCCGGTGTGCACGCAGGTGGCATAAATTACCCCAAAACTAAATGGTTATAGCCATGTTTCGCCTGGAATTAGTAATGTTAATACAGTACACTCTGTATGGAAGATCCATGTGTCAGGGTAAATATTCCGATTAACCGAAATTTCGAAATAATGTTACAGAAGACTATCTCACGTACATCAAACCATTCAAGGGGTTTGACGTCTTTAATCATACGCATGATTGATTTCGATTAACACACATCGATGACTAATGGGAAATGTTCACAGAAAATGTGCTTAGATTTTGAGTTTTGGAATTTGTTCGACAGTTGTTGTACGACTTGAGGCACAGCTTTTTATATATGTTACGTGTGAAACTGTTTTTATCATGTAGGCAAAGAGCATTGGATCCAAGCTAATAATTCAATTGAGATATTTGGTTTCAAAGTTTTATAATTTCTTTTTTTGTGTACATAATAACATACGTTAGTGAATGTTGTGTACAGATTCACCGAAGCTGAACGATGTGGTCGAGAAGGATGTTGAGACGTTCGCGACTCATTCAGTACCCATAGCAACCAAGGCGCGGGCCAATCACAACCAAGAATTGAGGTTGCTAAGGCAACCGTGGTGGCGGAAGCTGGGGGATGACTACCAGGATCGAAAACTGGAAGAGGAGAATGCTTCTTGGAAAATGTTTTAAGCAAACACTTTTTAGCGTTGTTTTATTTATTATTTTCCATTCATGAGTATTATATATATATGTAATTGGGGGGTGAAGACGGTTGTGTGGTGCTAATATATATACTATGTGGTTATGTGTAAAACAAGGATATACTTAACCTTTTGGAGGAACGACGGAAGCTGCCACATTCCATATGGGGATCTCCCAAATTTATATACACAAGTATTGCAAGATGACTAGATATAGTGCAAGGTCTGATATGATTGTATGTTCAACTATCAGAGATATTTACTGTTGTTATAAATCCGTCCGCTCCAATGCTGTTGTTTAATGCTTGGGATATATTAGACCAATACTAATATTGTATATTTAAATACTTAAAAAAATAATAAGTATATTTATAACAAATCCAAGATATTAAATGGTGTTCAGATTCCGTCCATTCCAACGCCTTTGTTATATATATTTACGATATCGGGGTATCCATGTTCGTGTGTTAACAATAATAACTAAACTAATGTTTGCGCGCGGCTGTTAAAATGATAAAATTAACCAAATCACTGGTATAGTTCTGAATATAGTATACCACCGAACCATATTCTAGGACCTTCGACTAAATAATAAGATTTCATATGACGTCATGCATTGGGAAAGACGTCTGTGCTTTCTGTATCGTGGAGTGACAAATCGTGGCCCACATACAAAGAACTGGTAATGTTGCTTGGGATGTCCTTCCACATTTAAATAGCTTTTCCTTTTTGATCCCCTTTTTATGTCACTGAATGTTTATTCCGTACATTGGCTGGCCTTCAGCCCTGGCACAAATTACAAAGACATTCAACATAAAAACGAACACAACGATCGAATACAATAATCCAACTCAACCACATCATGAATACCCCTGTTGTTCCCTCCTGCTAAATGCGGCAATTACCCGTATTTCTCAAGTTTTCTCGTCAGTTGCGCACATAAGTAATATTATATATTACAATATATTATATATTACAATATTATAATATTATATATAATAATATTATTGACATATTTCTCCCTGACATCCATATAAGCTGACACGTAAACAAGGAGTGGAATTTGGGTTCCAATTTCGTCAATACAAAATCTCTTACAATATGGGCACAATATTTCTTCTCTGGGTTTTTTAATTTGTCTGCCTCTCTCAATCATAAGTTTTCCGCTACTACATCTAGACCAGCTATACGCCTTTCTTAACCTTGTTCTCGTTACCATCGACAGATATCTCTCTGGGTTTAAAAGGGTCTTGTACAGACAATATTCAGCAGCTAGTTTAATATTTTCACAAGCATTTGCATACCAATTTTGCGATAAAACATCTGTTAATCTCTGCGTAACTACCCTCAGGAAATACAGATGGTCCCCAACCTCTTGACTAAACCAGACAAAACCAAATCCGTATTTAAAAAGCCCGTTCCTCATTTTCGATGCCCGAGCCTTTTTCGTTCCGCCTACACTATCAAGGCTACATAACATTGTATAGGTGGCCTTGGTCAGTCTATCTTGGGGCATGTGCAGTAATTTGACCCAATATTTGGTAACTTAGTTTACAGTGAAAGTGTACCGGCAATCGCCCTAACTACCAACGGCAGCATTTGACGTGGACCAGTTTATACATGTATTTACAAAAATTAACATGTACATTTTCTGTATAGCCGATACATTCCAGTCCCCATATTTCCGCTTCGTATTTATAAATGTGAGGTCAAATCTGAATTAAGCCCGTTTCTGAAGAATACTCTGAAACACACCGCGGATCTCTAGACCCAATATTAACGGAGTTACGCGGGAAAACATGTTTCGTGACCTTGACCTTGACGTTGGATACGTGACCTGGACCGATATAGCACTTCGCGCCAAAATATTAATGTCATGTTGCACGCAAGGTGTTGTTGACTTTTCCCCTTCATGGAGAAATTGAGGAGACCATCTTCCGGCCAAAATGCTCCCGTAGGGTCCCATGTTAAACTTTGGGATTTTTTTGCGGAAAAACTATTTCTAAGGCGAATTGCAAACTTTTAAAACGATATGTAAGGTATGGTAAGTATAAGCTATGGGCCCAATACGTGAATTAATTTTGAGCGTCATTAAATGAAAACTGTGACAGTAGATGCGATTTTCCCGAATTTCAATGGTTAAGCGAATTTCGACAAATTCCTGTGACCGTGCCCTTTGACCTACACGGCCCATCTACGAACTTAGCCGGACGATAGCAATTCCGCCTCTTTTTGTGAATTTTGAAGTCGATATCTTCAGGCATTCGACAGATATATATAATGTGTGACAAGACAAACATTGAAAAATTTCATCTTAATCAAGAGGAGCGGCCTGAGACAGCCCTGTCTAGTCAGTCAGGCGATTGCGACACTGAACACACGATCTGACGTGCCATATAAAGACCTAAGCATTCTAAGAGTTCTTCGATGTAGGCCTTCTGATATTAATCTGTGCCAAAGATGACTATGTGGGACCTGGTCGAAACTTTTGCTGAAGTCTACAAGTAGGCAATAGAAACGACCCCCTGTTTTATGAAAGACTGACCCCTTTTATGTTGATAGCATCAAACCAATATGTAACTATTCTTATATCCAACCGAAACAAAATAAACCTCGCATATCTTTATTCTTATGTTTATTGATCTTGCCATTGTTTCTTTCGTAATGGCGCATGAAACATTTGTGGCTTGGCCAAGAGGCGATTGGGTGTGTACTCGGTAAGTCAATAGATGTGTTTAAATCGTCCCGGTGCCGGGGTTCGTACCCACGACTTGTTGGGCTGCAGTTGAAGCTGCTTAACAACTGAGTCAGGAAGGCTGCTCTATATTAACATATATCGTCTATATCAGGCCGTTTGTGTCCATGCGGTGTGCGCGTGTACGTGCAGGCTCCATAAGCCCGCCGTTTGACTGTTTATAACAAACGCTTCAGAACGCAACGGCGGTTCTACGGTACTGCGGCGGCCGGCCTCGTAGCTTACAACTGTTCTACGGTACTGCTCCGGCCTCGTAGCTTGCACTGCTCACCGCATGAACACGCAACGGCGGTTCTACGGTACTGCGGCGGCCGGCCTCGTAGCTTACAACTATTCTACGGTACTGCTCCGGCCTCGTAGCTTGCACTGCTCACCGCATGAACACGCAACGGCGGTTCTACGGTACTGCGGCGGCCGGCCTCGTAGCTTACAACTATTCTACGGTACTGCTCCGGCCTCGTAGCTTGCACTGCTCACCGCATGAACACGCACTGGCGGTTCTACTGTACTGCGGCGGCCGGCCTCGTAGCTTACAACTATTCTACGGTACTGCTCCGGCCTCGTAGCTTGCACTGCTCACCGCATGAACACGCAACGGCGGTTCTACGGTACTGCGGCGGCCGGCCTCGTAGCTTACAACTATTCTACGGTACTGCTCCGGCCTCGTAGCTTGCACTGCTCACCGCATGAACACGCACTGGCGGTTCTACTGTACTGCGGCGGCCGGCCTCGTAGCTTACAACTATTCTACGGTACTGCTCCGGCCTCGTAGCTTGCACTGCTCACCGCATGAACACGCAACGGCGGTTCTACGGTACTGCGGCGGCCGGCCTCGTAGCTTACAACTATTCTACGGTACTGCTCCGGCCTCGTAGCTTGCACTGCTCACCGCATGAACACGCAACGGCGGTTCTACGGTACTGCGGCGGCCGGCCTCGTAGCTTACAACTATTCTACGGTACTGCTCCGGCCTCGTAGCTTGCACTGCTTACCGCATGAACACGCAACGGCGGTTCTACGGTACTGCGGCGGCCGGCCTCGTAGCTTACAACTATTCTACGGTACTGCTCCGGCCTCGTAGCTTGCACTGCTCACCGCATGAACACGCAACGGCGGTTCTACGGTACTGCGGATCTGCGCGACCAGGTCCCCACATAGTCATCTACAAACAGCTACGCATTACAACGCAACGCCGATTAAAAGGATACAACGTTGTAATGTTGGGACACAGCCAAGGCGTTTAATATACAAACCAGTACGATGCAATTTATACCTGGTGGGGCTATCGATAAATCGAACTGTCAGGTGGAACCCAATATAACAAAATAACAATTGTGAATAACACATCAGGCTTTCAAAAAACGATTTAATCAATCAATGTTTGATAATATACATTGCATTGTTCATTCGTTGTAAACAAAATGCATACATGGAACCGCACGATTATTCCTATTCCGATCTGTCCAAGAGTCACAACTGAGGTCGCGCAACTTGCTTCACCAAAAAATACTGACGACGGTGGGGGACAACATTTTCTATCAACATGGGCTTCACAGCTATGGGTCGCGTTTTGAACGCGCCATCTCAACCAACGAAACTGTTCCCCATAAACTTTTCTTTATCATAGCACCGTTAAAGTGTTGGTGCCACGATTTTGTTTAGCTCAGAGTTAACTTTGTTTAAGGAAGACACACCAATAAGAATTTGTTTTAACGGGAGTTTACAGTTTTTATTCCACGATATCACTATAAACGCGTTCGTCAAAGTAGCAAAAGTGAGATCCGGCGGGTTTAATTCTGGGAGCATCGCATTTGAGTTATTTAGAAATTTCCCAATGATGTCACAAAATTAACAGGTGAGCTTTGATGCAGCGTGTAGGCATCTGTTGTCGAGGGCGTGTATTGTTCTCATGGTTGAGTGATTTTCGTTGAGTTCAAGCCAATGAGCAGAAAGAATCGGAGTCTCAATGTAAAAGCACATGCGTTTGACGTCACTTTCCTCGCTTTCAGAATTTAAATCGGCATGTGCGAAAAACACGTGGAAAAAGCATTCCCTTCTACTATATTTGCGGCGTTATAGCTCGATAATATAAACGTGGAAACACTGTTTAATATCACTATGAGAATACGTAAAACAATAACAGAACAAGACCATAATCAGCCGTAGGCTGAATGGGACTGACAGAAGTAACTTGCACCCACTTTGTACAGCTCCTCTCTCTCTCTCTTCACCTGATTTTTGTTGAATTTTCCAGTTTGGCCAGACTCTCTATACTTTACCTTTTGGCTTAGTTCCGTTGCCATGGAAACGTCAACGTGACGTCACATGACGTCACTGACGCTTACAGAAATGAACAATTTAGCTTCAATGTTTTCACTTTACCTGCTTATGTACCTCTAGTGATTTTAGCTAGTGCATAAGTAGTTGAAACTTAGACGATCTCGCGATTAAGTCGGGTAACGTAAACTTGGACGTCATTTCTGACGCACATGCTTCAGCACCGTCAAAAAGTTACGCATACCACCATTTGTCTCTTGGTATAAGGTTTAACCACAAACAACCGGAAGTCGCTATGACGTATAAAAGGCGAGTAATTACATTTACCAAATTATGACGTCATCACATCATGCTGACGTCATGGCATGACGCACGACAACGTACAAGTACCAAAACACAAAACTTTACACCTTCAATCTAAAACGTTGACTAGAACGGCTGTAGGACTGTCAGCTCTTCTGATATGGCTTGACCTAATTACCGAAAATTGCTATTCTTCATTACTACGGATAAATGAAAAACAGACAGACGAAGAAAGGACTCTGCAGCCAAGATAGAAAGAATAATAATGATTAGCTGCCAATAGCGATCTGGACACGTATGTTCCCTACCATCATCCGCAAAGATCTAAGCTCTAGCTTGTTTTTCCGATTTTTGACGAATTTTTTAATTAGACCCAATTTGTATACTTTATCATTGGGCGAATCTTCGGTTGCCATGGAAACGAAACTGAGACGCGCGTTCGCCGTGGGTATACCGTAGACCTCTTGCACTCGTCCACATCTCGCACCGTGGTAAAGCGAAGTGAGGTCGCTCAAACGGAAGTACGTCATATTGAAGGAAGTTTGATTATCTCCATAGGGTCCCATGTTAAACGCGTTCGACTATATACCAAAAAGTTACAAGGCTATGTCGCCGTATTTATAGTTAATGGCTCATCCTACTACTATCCTACTACAACTGCAAGCATAGAGCGATGGCTTCAATAGGACGCTCGAGGGAGCCCCTGCAATCCCCCAAAATCCCTATCTTTCACAATGTGGAAAATTTCGGAAAAATCGTGTGACGTCAGTTCTTGTCTGAATTCCATATAATAAACACCATGGCTACTGGGTACTATGTTTAACCAAAGAAAAAATCCCGAAACTGTTTGATGCAGGCACCGATGAAATACTGGGCAAACAAATCTCCCCAGCCTGAGAGATTGAGGGCTTTAACATTGGAGGTCCCATAGGGAATTGCCGTCACCCCTGGAACCGGAAGTAAGATAGGAACATACTATTTTTATGATGCAGGCGAACATCGGACCCCATTTCCTACAAAATAACGTCACTCTCGATTTTCTATCGTTTTTTGCCGATTTTTTTAATGTACCGAAACTGACGTAATCGTGACGTCTTATGACCGATCTGAAAAATCTTAGATTTCACAAAGGCTATTGCCATTCATATTTCTATGAGAGCCCAGAACACCAAAGCGATACCTTCAACCTAAACGGGTCAAACCGAAGAAAAACAGTTCAAGGTCATCTTTTGCGTTTTTCTGAAAACATAAAACGTCATGTAGCTCGAAAATTAGTATGACGCATCAAAAAGTGGTCAATGGCTGAAAGATGCGGTCTAAACGGTAGCACATTCTGAAATTAGGCATTTCTCTAGGTCTAATATTAACAAAGACAAGCGCATTCTTAACGTTTTTTTCACAAAATCGCTGTGACCTTGACCTTTGACCTACATATGCCAATAACGAACTTAGCCGAGATATTTCATAGATCTATCACTTGCTTAAAGCGGGTGTCCAACCTAATTTAATCGCGATCTGCACCGAAAGTTTATATCTTAAAATTAAATTGGTGAGTGTTAACGCTTCGTTTCGGCCGACTGGCAAGGAGAAAAGAATTAAGGCAACCGCTCCCAGCAATGTCAAGCAGGGCGCCATTTTGCCGGGAGCAGTGACGCATATTGTGACTTCATATGGCGCCGGCCTAACGTTATAACTCGCGAGAGAGAGATCAGGGCTGCGATGTACAAATGAACAGCGGCAGTTCCAAGTCGCGCAGTAGCGCAAGATCTTAGTCTTTCATAGAAAAATACCGTCCAAACAAATTGATACACGTCTTGCGACGATCGACTCCGCACCAATGCCATGATTGGAGTTAGAATCGCAGCTATTTATATTAGCGATTATCACGCTCTCTTGTTTTGCTCACACAATAGGCGCAATTTCCGGTTTGAATAAATTAGAGTATCGCCTCCTGATTGGTCAATCACAGACACGCCTCCAAAAGGGATGCCGCCTGGGTAGGCGGTGAAATCGTGCCTGGCGGTCACTTCTAAATTTTATTGTGAGCTACAGATAGAACGAAAAATCTGTAATTTGGAGGATAGACAATTGGGTATTATATGAATCGGTAAAGCAGCGTTAGAGGCCAGGCTGGCGGTTCCCTTTAAGTATGACAGCCGTAACTGTTACCGTGCGCCCTGTATCCAACTGACAAACATATTAACAAACAAATAAATAAATTTACAAACCGAACTTCGCAGTATACTGACAGAAGTCTTTAGACTTCTGTCAGTAATAAGGTACCGAGACTTAATTGAACCTATAGTTGATATTAAAGTTAATACCATTAAAATCCATATAAAATCTCTGTCATTTACACAGGTTCAAATCAATGAGAACAGCTACATTAAATGTGACTCATTCATAAAACTGGTTGACGCTTGTATATGTTCTATATTTTGCATAACCCTCACAATAATATATATAGAATAGATTAAAAATACACACTGATTTTTTAGATTACCCAAACTCAATTTGAGGTGCAGATCACTACTCGAATGTAAAAACAACCACCTTTACATAAACAATACCACGTGGTGCTTGGTAATTCACTCCCATTCCTTATGTTACGTACCGGTAGTGAGAACTTCAGTGATATCGCAAGGTGAAAACATGTAATGGTGAAGCAAAATCTTATAATGCTAAAGCCTCTATAATGTGACACCCAACTTAGCCGCTCGACAATACATATATGTTCGACTATTTCTGTTTTTTTTTGTTAAACTCCAAAACAAATCACTTCTAACATTGGTCGGAGGACGTGAAAAGTCAGACCAATTCCCTGGATATCAGCACAGACCGAATACATAAAACCGAACCAAATCAGATCAGACCAAGCTAAAATGTAAAACATGTAAAACTAAATACTACAGTCCTCCAGGTCCACCAGTTTTATTTCTTGTAAACCGATGGAGGGAGGTGCCGAAACAACACTAATGGGGAACCTCATAAGTAGTTGATCTGCCATCACCTATTGTACAAAACTAAACGTACCTTCAGGTAACCGCTGCTAACGTTCATGATAGACTTTAACCACAACGCTTGGCGTTGCGTCAACATTCGTAAGAGGCCGATTCACAACAAGGGGTCTCTCTCAAAACAACTGAGCATGACCTGCAACCATAGGCCCATACAACAGAGCATGACCTGCAACCATAGGCCCATACAACTGAGCATGACCTGCAACCATAGGCTCATACAACAGAGCATGACCTGCAACCAAAGGCCCATACAACAGAGCATGACCTGCAACCATAGGCCCATACAACAGAGCATGACCTGCAACCATAGGCTCATACAACAGAGCATGACCTGCAACCATAGGCCCATACAACAGAGCATGACCTGCAACCATAGGCTCATACAACAGAGCATGACCTGCAACCACAGGCCCATACAACTGAGCATGACCTGCAACCATAGGCTCATACAACAGAGCATGACCTGCAACCATAGGCTCATACAACAGAGCATGACCTGCAACCATAGGCCCATACAACAGAGCATGACCTGCAACCAAAGGCTCATACAACAGAGCATGACCTGCAACCATAGGCCCATACAACATAGCATGACCTGCAACCATAGGCTCATACAACAGAGCATGACCTGCAACCATAGGCCCATACAACAGAGCATGACCTGCAACCAAAGGCTCATACAACAGAGCATGACCTGCAACCATAGGCTCATACAACAGAGCATGACCTGCAACCATAGGCTCATACAACAGAGCATAACCTGCAACCATAGGCTCATACAACAGAGCATGACCTGCAACCATAGGCCCATACAACAGAGCATGACCTGCAACCATAGGCCCATACAACAGAGCATGACCTGCAACCAAAGGCTAATACAACAGAGCATGACCTGCAACCATAGGCTCATACAACAGAGCATGACCTGCAACCATAGGCCCATACAACTGAGCATGACCTGCAACCATAGGCTCATACAACAGAGCATGACCTGCAACCATAGGCTCATACAACAGAGCATGACCTGCAACCATAGGCTCATACAACAGAGCATGACCTGCAACCATAGGCCCATACAACATAGCATGACCTGCAACCATAGGCTCATACAACAGAGCATGACCTGCAACCATAGGCTCATACAACAGAGCATGACCTGCAACCATAGGCCCATACAACAGAGCATGACCTGCAACCATAGGCTCATACAACAGAGCATGACCTGCAACCATAGGCCCATACAACTGAGCATGACCTGCAACCATAGGCTCATACAACAGAGCATGACCTGCAACCATAGGCTCATACAACAGAGCATGACCTGCAACCATAGGCCCATACAACAGAGCATGACCTGCAACCAAAGGCTCATACAACAGAGCATGACCTGCAACCATAGGCCCATACAACAGAGCATGACCTGCAACCATAGGCCCATACAACAGAGCATGACCTGCAACCATAGGCCCATACAACTGAGCATGACCTGCAACCATAGGCTCATACAACATAGCATGACCTGCAACCATAGGCTCATACAACAGAGCATGACCTGCAACCATAGGCCCATACAACAGAGCATGACCTGCAACCATAGGCCCATACAACAGAGCATGACCTGCAACCATAGGCTCATACAACAGAGCATGATCTGCAACCATAGGCCCATACAACAGAGCATGACCTGCAACCATAGGCCCATACAACAGAGCATGACCTGCAACCATAGGCCCATACAACAGCGCATGACCTGCAACCATAAGCTCATACAACAGAGCATGACCTGCAACCATAGGCTCATACAACAGAATACGATATGTTGCCATGGGACCAGACAACATAGTAGGGCTTGTTGCCAAACAACAGAGCATGGCCTGTTGCCATGGCACCATACAGCAGAGTACAGACTGTTGCCATGGCACCATACAGCAGAGTATAGACTGTTGCCATGGGACCATAAAACAGAGTACGGCCTGTTGCCATGGGACCATACAACAGAGTATGGCCTGTTGCCATGGGACCATACAACAGAGTATGGCCTGTTGCCATGGGACCATACAACAGAGTATGGCCTGTTGCCATGGGACCATACAGCAGAGTATGGCCTGCTGCCCATGGGAACATACAACAGAGTATGGCCTGCGACCATAGGCTCATATAGCAGAATACATGTTGCCATGGGAACATGCAACAGAGTACGGCCTGTTACCATGGGGCCATACAACAGAGTATGGCCTGTTACCATGGGGCCATACAACAGAGTACGGCTTGTTACCATGGAACCATCCAACAGATTATGGCCTGTTGCCACGGGAACATACAACAAAGTATGGCCTGTTGCCATGGAACCATACAACAGAGTATAGCCTGTTGCCATGGGAACGTACAGCAGAATATGCCCTGTTGCCATACAACACAGTATGGCCTGTTGCCATGGGAACGTACAACAGAGTATGGCCTGTTGCCATGGACCCATAAAACAGAGCAGGCCATACTCTGGTGTACGTTCCCGTGGCAACAGGAACGTACACCAGAGTATGGCCTGTTGCCACTGGAACGTACAACAGAGTATGGCCTGTTGCCAAAGAACCATACAACAGAACATGGCCTGTGGCCACGGGAACGTACAACAGAGTTTGGCCTGTTGCCACGGGAACGTACAGCAGAATATGGTCTGTTGTCATGGAACCATACAACAGAGTATGGCCTGTTGCCACGGGAACGTACAGCAGAGTATTGCCTGTTGCCACGGGAACGTACAGCAGAATATGGCCTGTTGCAATGGAACCATACAACAGAGTATAGCCTGTTGCCACGGGAACATAAAACAGTATGGCCTGTTACCATGGAACCATACAACACATTATGGCCTGTTGCCACGGGAACGTAAGCAGAGTATAGACTGTTGCCATAGAACCATATAACATAGTACGGCCTGTTGCCATGGAACCATACAACAGAGTATGGTCTGTTGCCATGGAACCTTACAACAGATTATGGCCTGTTGCCACGGAAACGTACAGCAGAATATAGACTGTTGCCATGGAACCATACAGCAGAGTATGGCCTGTTGCCATGGAACCATACAACAGAGCATGGCCTGTTGCCATGAAACCATACAACAGATTATGGTCCGTTGCCACAGGAACGTACAACAGAGTGACCTGTTGCCATGGACCCATATAACAGAGTATAGCCTGTTGCTACGGGAACGTACAGCAGAGTATGGCCTGTTGCCATGGAACCATACAACAGAGTATGGCCTGTTGCCACAGGAAAGTACAACTGAGTATGGCCTGTTGCCACGGGAACGTACAGCAGAATATGGCCTGTTACCAAAAAAACATACAGCAGAATATAGACTGTTACCAAGGAGCCATACAACAGAGTATAGCCTGTTGCCACGGGAACCATTCAGCAGTGTATGGCCTGTTGCCATGGAATCATACAACAGAGTATGGCCTGTTGCCACGGGAACATAAAACAGCATGGGCTGTTGCCAAGGGGCCATACAACAGAATAACAACAATCGACAAAACCAGAGATGCAGGAAAATGGCACAAACGATTTTGAAATGCATTGAGTTAAGTCTACATGACGACGATGGCTTAGCGCCGCCTACTTTAAGTAGACACTGCATGCCGATGCAAAGCACGTAACAGCACAACATAATTAAGATGACAAGATTGCCATACAGGCACGCCGTAACTGTTTGCTTCTTACACATGTGTAGTTATGACTCTATTGTGGATACACCCGTCAAGATCTGTCTGTACACGGAAAGCAAAGGAAACAATGAAATATCGACCGTGGCTGCTGGGAACACTTCTCGGAGCGATGGCGTTCTTTGTCACTGCATTCCTTTAAGTTGTTCTTTGATCTCCACTCGACATATCGGGCACACGGCATTCTTCTGAAAACGTGCATAACATATATCAATACGAAAACCAAAACTAAAACTCATGACGCAGGATAGGTCGGTAATAACAATTATCCGACGAATCGGTTGCTAGTCGATGCGGTACCACAAATAATTGACGCACGATCAGACGCCATGGTAACTTAGGTTCGTAAAGAACAATGGCAGACGTGAGAAGCTGGCCCATACATCATACCACTGAAGCACATGAATACTGAGCTGAAAATGTGATTCCCTCGATGTTTCCATGCTATTTCTTACCATAATCCACTCATCAATGCAGGCTACGTGATACTGGTGACAGCAGGGCAATGTCCGGAGTCGATCCCCAGCTTGGAAGTCTTCGTAACAGATTTTGCAGTCGTTATTTTCTGCCGACGCCTCATTTCCAACCCCCGGGGCCCGTGTGGCCGTGAGAGTGACCGTGGGCAGCGCGTTCATCTGCTCCCGTGTCAGACCCTTGTCCACGGCGTCCCCCATCCTCTCGCCCAGTTCCAGTAGCGCCTAGCAAGACCAGATAACATCAGATAAGATGTAATATCAGACCAGTTAAGACTTCATTGATTTATGTGGTACGATGTTAACCTGTGCAGGTCGTATCTCGATAAGAGGATGGGTCAAGGTAGAGAGGGGCCATGACTCCGGGAGTAAGTCCCTACACTTTGCAAAGAAAAACACAGAATCTTAAATCTGGACAAAAATAATTTGACATCTTTCGTGAGCCTCCCTAGTTTCATATGTTTTTTTAGGCATATTTAGACTTCATGTGTGTAAACCAAGGCCTAAAACACAAACATTTGATTTCAAAAATATTTGATTCCAAAAACATTTGATTTCAAAAACATTTGATGCCGAAAACATTTGATTTGTCAAACTGTCATCAATGACAATTATTTTAATTCTGATAGTGCAAGCTTTATTTTATGTATGTGATGATATCAGCACACACCTCGTAATCATCTTCGGCTGGCACTTGGTCGTTGGGGGGCGCCAGTGCCTAAACAGAAAATAACACACATTAAAAGAAAAAACCTTGTAAGAAAATCTCTCAACCGTTTAATGAAAGCCAGGCTGTCCAGCACACCCTCATGAAAAAAGGACAACAGTAGGAATGGAAATACAGAAAAAGTAGGACAAAAGTAGGAAATTAGAAGCAAAAGGTATGACTCAAATAGCATATGTAGCAACATTATTCCGGATAAACAAATGCCAAAAAGTTACATTACTGAGAAAAGGCTTTTCTAGAATATTTCTTATATGCTGCTCAGCTGCACCTGTCTTTTAATTATTAAAACTTGTCAGACACTAGTGTTGATTTTAAGATATATCAGGACGCAAAAACAAAATACGACTGACTTTTGCACTAATAGAAGCGATATGCACACTTTTACAGCAATTCACGATATTTTGAAATTGCCCCTGGTGAAGCAAATACCAAAAAGTAGAAAATTGTAGGTATTTTGAAGAAAAAGTAGGAAAAATAGGATGGAGACAAAAAAGTAGGAAAAAGTAGGATCACTGGACAGCCGGGTAAGCATTACGTGGAATTACGGTAAAGTCGCATTAGGATTTGATGGCGCCAATTATGTGAGTAATGATATATGCACAGACCTGGTAATCATCTGCTTCGGGTAATACAACATTGGGGAGAGCCGGTGCCTAAATAGAAACAAAAGATGCATTGAGTAAAAAAGTTGCAAAAAGAGATCTTAACCATTCCATGATAGCTTGACGGGGACGTAATTCATGCCAGGATTTGATGTCGGCAATATCGCATGCCTTCTTATGTTCACATCACATGTACAACAAATAATTTGCACATTCAAACAATGGGTGAAAAGAATAAGATATATAATTTTAGCATTATAATTTTGTTGGCGCGTACAATTTTAAATTACGTGAAGTAATTGTTTTCAATTACAAAAAAGAAAAGAGACACACATAATCTCAGTAAGGGATATACACATATATTAGGCATGCATTATCCTTAATGCAACAATTGAAACGTTGTACGTGTGACATTGTCAATGGAATCACATTGTAATATCATCTACATAGTCCAGAATTGTTTTCATTAAAGCATGCATTTGCACTTGTGTGTATCATATGAGCAATGCAATGTATAATAAAATGCAATAAAAATGCAATAAAAAGGTTTTTGCCAAAGTAAATTAATAGATACATACTAATTGGGGCTGCTGATCGGAGATTGACCCGGTGGTCATATAGCGAGGATGGCAAGGTCAAGGTCGTGAGGAGCCATGTTTCTTTACGAAGAAACACATGGGGTCATGCACAGACATTTGCACAAGGGGGATTCGAACCTCGCACCGGCCGCTTGTGCTGGCGCCTAACGGAGCCCATTGGACTACAACCGTACGCGCTACCCACTAGACCATGAGGTGAGACCCTATGGTGGTAGGAACGGGACTATGTATACGTTATATTGATATATAGGCATGGAACAGTGATCCTCTATTATATTATTTAAAAAACTCTTACTGGAAAGCGGTTACGTGTCCTGTGGTTGCGTCTGCCTCTGGGCGGTCGAGGTACCGCGCCTCCTCGACCGGAATACAGTCCTCTCCCTCTGGCTTGTGTACACGGCAAGAAAGGAAAGCCTTCCTCGCTTCCATCGGCAATGAGCCCAAACTGAGGAGGAAACTATGGCAGGGTAACGAACCAATACACATACGCCACTTATTGGCGTTAGGAAACGCCAAAACATTGAGCAAACATTGTCACCCTACACGGTTAAATTGTCTCAATACGTAACCATATATGGAAGGATGAAGAAAAACACATGTCATAACTCTAGTCGCATATCGTTTCTTCCGCATTTTAGGTCTCTGGTCAACCGGAGTACATTCATTTTCTTTGCTGCATTAAATAATTAGGATGTGTTGGTTCACTAATGTAAACACCATAAGTTAGTACCATATACATTTATATATAAACCGCATTGCAGCTACAAAACGCCAACAATTCATACGTCTTTGTATATGTTAAAAAGTCTTAAAACGGAAACCCCGGACGAAGGCACAAAACGAACAAATCGCTCACGCTACCTGGAGTCTAGCGGCCAGATCCTCATCCACCCCGTCGTCGGGTTCTGTCCCGCCAGTGGCTCCAGCCGCTCCCATGGCCCTGTTAAACCCTGACCTGGGGTCACTAAAAGGTTCAGAAAGTCCATTGTCCTTCGCAGATACCGCCAACGCCACCGCAAGGTCATTCTGGATGTCCTCGTCACCTTGGCGCATATTATTCTCCACGTATCTCTTATTGCCATAGACTTGTCGCATCTACGAAGGGAGCAAAATGTCAACTGTGCTGTGATAGGTTAATATTGAATAATATAAATATATGACATAAAAAACCGTTCCCTTAAATACGGCGAGATATAAATTATTAGCCTTTTACAGCACATCACATTTAGGTTAATGCGGAAACAGAATAATATAAGCAGCGATGTACAAAAACAGATATCATACAATTCTGTGGCAAATAGGATATTTTTTCTGTTACAAGTCATAAATATCTTGATGTGTGGAGTAGATGCGTCCTAGCATGTAAAAGTTCATTTGCGTCTTGCTAGATACAAGCGAACCTACAACAGTCCTATTACAAAATTGTTTAAACACTTTTAAGCAGTTGATGACAATACTGTTAAACCAAATAATACGCTGATAATCATGTTAACTTTACTAAATGATAACAACCACATAAAAGGCGTTATCTTTAAGCGCACTTTATGGCGCAAATGAAAGTGTTAAAAGCGTTCAACTGAACTCAGCTGTGTCACTGCCGTGCGATTATATAGGACTGTCGTTTTGCCTCGTGCGTTGTATGGGGCTGAGCTGTGGTGGAATTTAAGCAGGGGCGAATTAGCTCAGTTGGAGCGGGCTCATTCATTTTGCCTGCGATTTATCCAGAATTTTCCTAGAAATTGTAGTGCAACTATCACTCGATGCATGGTAAATGATCTCAGTTTAGAACGTACGATCGACGTCAAAAAGTTACAGTTCCTGGGACGCCTATGCCGGCTACATGTTAGCAAGCTGGCTAAGGTCGTCTTTGTTGAGCGACTCTTTCAAAACGCAAATGGCCAGTGTACAGGTATTGTTAAAGATTTAACTAATGTGTTATCGAAGTATGACTTGTGGGAGCACATTTCAAAGTATGTGTCAGATAACAGTTTCCTTCCTAAGCGAGAGTGGAAAAACACAGTTAGAGCATCTGTTAAGCGTCACAAAGAGACTCAGCTCTCGCAACAAATTGTTCAGGAAAAATATAATTATTTTAATGGAGTATATGGCTGTAACCTGCATATACATATTTACTGGCAAATGGAAAGCACGCGGTTTAATGAGAAAAGGCAACTGCGTGCGCTGGCACGACTTAACTGCGTCCTCTATAAAGAAACAGATTCAGCTTGTGAATATTGCAAGAAACGAGTATATGTCCCCTTAAATCACTTTCTCCACTCGTGTGACAAATACCAGGCGGCTAGAGAGATGTTCTGGACCGAAATAATCAACCAATGTAGCGTCCAGTTTTCCTCCTATCTTTTTAACTCGAGTGAAAACCTTGTAACCGCTCTCATTTTGGGCCATAGACCTCATCTCAACGATTACACCGATGATTTAGACTTGTTCACCACAATAAGTGGCAGGGCATGGCAGGCTTTGTCCTTGGAGCCGTGTCTGCCCTATTATTAATCTAGTATAGTCAAATGATATTGTAAATACTTTAATTGTGTGCTATATTTATCATTGTTTTATTATTATTATCGTTACCGTTACTACACTGATATTTATGTATTTGTCTGTAACATACGTTGCTTGAACTCTCCAGCGAGTGGAGGAAATAAATTACATACATACATTGCTTCAGATAGAGGCTTAAGCGTGACCAACCACTACGAAGTCAGGTTAGTTTAGCCGGTAGAGCGTGCAACCATTGCTAGTAGGGTTGTCCGTTCGAAAGAATTTTTTGGGGGGTTTATAGACAATTCTCTCAGAGTAACAAGACACATGTGCTAATCCCCACCATCGTCAGTTTTGGAGAAAAACTCTTTATTATAACCTGTGATTCCACAACCAATCGGAACATTAGCGAGCTCAGGCGGTCCCACCGGTTCGAATGCTTACATTTCGTGGCAAAAGCAACATTTAATACTGACCTGCATGTCGTACGCCATTTGCAAGTCGTAATCCTCCTGCGCGAATGCCTCATCCTTCAACTCTTGACTTGCGGCTCCACACTCGTCATCTGCAGTCCCAGTATTAGTGCCCCCGTCCCCTCCTTTTGCAGCGGCCATGGCGGCGAAACCCACTGGGCGCTGTGGCTCGTCGAGTCGCTGCAGGTCCCCGGATGTTACTCTGTCGTCTGCCGCCTGAGCCTCGTTCTCGTCTTCAGTTAATTGGCGCGCAATGATAAGATCGTTTCTCTCCTGTGCCTCGCGCTCCTCTTTCTCTATGATAGCGGCAATCGGTAGGTCGTTAACCTGCGTCATGTCGACGCCCACAAATTCTTTCTGGAAGGAAATAGTTTTATACCATAATTTATATAATCACACAAGGAATCCGTCAGGTCATTCTTATGTATTTGAAGAAACATCAAGGCCCCCCTGTTATCAAGAGCCTATTTGAAAGCCACTAAAATTAGTTCATTTTAGCCAAGCCTAAACTCATTTGATTGCCTCCCATCCGCTATTAAAATCATGCCTTCCTGTGTGAGCGTCACAGTAGCTACACGGATATGTTGGAGCTATGGCAGGCTTGTGAAGTTAGAGAAAAACTGTTGACAAGGATGCCCGGTGAAGAGCCGTTACTTCACATACAATTTGACTATATATTAAATGAAATATAAAGTTGAGAGAAGTCTCTGTGACTGAGTATACCTAATATATTAAGTGTAGATGATAATCTACAATAACTACACATGTATATATTAAAACAAATTTTATTTCATCCGATATGAATATTTGTGCCATGGTGCAGTACATAAAATGTTGTTAGATCAAATGGTATTGCCGCGTTGAGTGCTGCAGTGTCCAATCGCCGCGTTTAGTACCGCAGCGTACAATGCCGCACCGGTTAGTGCCTCAGCGTTCAGTGCCGCCACGTTTCAGCGCCCCAGCGTTCAGTGCCGCCGCACCTAGCGCTGCCGCCGTCACCTCCGCAGCGTTCAATGTCGCCAGGTTTTAGTGCCGCAACGTTCGTTGCCGAAGCGTTCAGTGCCGCAAACTTCAGTACCGACGCGTTCAGTTTCGCCGCTTTCAGTGCCCAATCGTTCACTTCCGCAGCCTGCAGTGGAGAAACGTTCAGTGCGGAAGCGTTCGGTGCCGCCGCGTAGAGTGCTGCAACGTTTAGTGTCGCCGATTCCAGTGTCACAACGTTCGGTGTACCAACGTGCAGTGCTGCAACGTTTAGTGTCGCCGATTCCAGTGTCACAATGTTCGGTGTGCCAACGGAGTGCTGCAACGTTTAGTGTCGCCGATTCCAGTGTCACAATGTTCGGTGTGCCAACGGAGTGCTGCAACGTTCAGTGTCGCCCATTCCAGTGTCACAACGTTCGGTGTGCCAACGTGCAGTGCTGCAACGTTCAGTGTCGCCGATTCCACTACAACGTTCGGTGCCGCCGCGTAGAGTGCTGCAACGTTTAGTGTCACCGATTCCAGTGTCACAACGTTCGGTGTGCCAACGTGCAGTGCTGCAACATGCATTGTCGCCGATTACAGTGTCACAACGTTCGGTTTGCCAACGTGCAGTGCTGCAACGTTCAGTGTCGCCGATTCCAGTGACACAACGTTCCGTGCCGAGCGTTCAGTGCGGAAGCGTTCAGTGTCGCAGCGGGCAGTTTCGCCGCGTTCGGCTCCGCGTTCGGGGCCGCCGCACTTTAGTTCTGTAGCATCCAGTTTTGTCGCGTCAAATATCGTAGCTTTCAGTTCCGCCGTGTTCCGCGCTGCCGACTTTACTATCGCAGCGTTCAGTGCCATCGCGTTCAGTGTCGCAGCGTTCAGTGCCACCGCGTTCGGTGTCGCAGCGTTCAGTGCCATCGCGTTCAGTGTCGCACCGTTCAGTGCCATCGCGTTGAGTGTCATTGCGTTCAATGCCATCACCTTTCGTGTCGCAGCGTACAGTGTCATCGCGTTCAGTGTCGCAGCGTAGTGTCATCGCGTTCAGTTTCATCGCGTTCAGTGTCGCAGCGTACAGTGTCATCGCGTACAGTGTCGCAGCTTCAGTGCCATCGCGTTCAGTGTCGCAGCGTTCAGTGCCATCGCGTTCAGTGTCGCAGCGTTCAGTGCCATCGCGTTGAGTGTCATCGCGTTCAATGCCATCACCTTTCGTGTCGCAGCGTACAGTGTCATCGCGTTTAGTGTCGCAGCGTACAGTGTCATCGCGTTCAGTGTCGCAGCGTACAGGTGTCATCGCGTTCAGTGTCGCAGCGTACAGTGTCATCGCGTTCAGTGTCGCAGCTTCAGTGCCATCGCGTTCAGTGTCGCAGCGTTCAGTGTCATCGCGTTCAATGCCATCACCTTTCGTGTCGCAGCGTACAGTGCCATCGCGTTCAATGCCATCACCTTTCGTGTCGCAGCGTAGTGTCATCGCGTTCAATGCCATCACCTTTCGTGTCGCAGCGTACAGTGTAATCGCGTTCAATGCCATCACCTTTCGTGTCGCAGCGTACAGTGCCATCGTGTTCAGTGTCATCACCTTTCGTGTCGCAGCGTACAGTGTCATCGCGTTTAATGCCATCACCTTTCGTGTCGCAGCGTACAGTGCCATCGTGTTCAGTGTCATCACCTTTCGTGTCGCAGCGTACAGTGTCATCGCGTTCAATGCCATCACCTTTCGTGTCGCAGCGTACAGTGCCATCGTGTTCAGTGTCATCACCTTTCGTGTCGCAGCATACAGTGCCATCGTGTTCAGTGTCATCACCTTTCGTGTCGCAGCGTACAGTGTCATCGCGTTCAATGCCATCACCTTTCGTGTCGCAGCGTACAGTGCCATCGTGTTCAGTGTCATCGCGTTCAATGCCATCACCTTTCGTGTCGCAGAGTACAGTGCCATCGCGTTCAATGCCATCACCTTTCGTGGCGCAGCGTACAGTGTCATCGCGTTCAATGCCATCACCTTTCGTGTCGCAGCGTACAGTGCCATCGTGTTCAGTGTCATCACCTTTCGTGTCGCAGCGTACAGTGTCATCGCGTTCAATGCCATCACCTTTCGTGTCGCAGCGTACAGTGTCATCGCGTTCAATGCCATCACCTTTCGTGTCGCAGCGTACAGTGCCATCGTGTTCAGTGTCATCACCTTTCGTGTCGCAGCGTACAGTGTCATCTCGTTCAATGCCATCACCTTTCGTGTCGCAGCGTACAGTGCCATCGCGTTCAGTGTCATCGCGTTCAGTGCCATCACCTTTCGTGTCGCAGCGTACAGTGTCATCGCGTTCAATGCCATCACCTTTCGTGTCGCAGCGTACAGTGTCATCGCGTTCAATGCCATCACCTTTCGTGTCGCAGCGTACAGTGCCATCGCGTTCAGTGCTGGCCAATTAGGGAGAACTAGGTCAGGTTTTGGCCTGCCAATGTAAAGTGAATAACACTTCAATGAGAAAATAAAAGAATGGTTATATAGTGCTGTGAGCTGTCGTTAATTGTGTTATATATCACGTTGCGCTGGGGTTTGGGTTCACAAATCAAAGAACTATATGGAAGCCAGGACTTCATTCCATGGCATGTCAAATATATGACATGAATAATCGATACTCATAGAAACCAAGCTGCATTTCTCGATTTGCTTAATTTGAGTGTAATTAGGCTGTCATGACCAGTTGGAATGAGCTACCTCTATGACTTAGACAGCTAATTAAGGGTTAGAAATCAAGCAACGACACTCAGCTATCTGTTTACTGAAAAATGTCATTGGGGGGGTGGGGGGGGGAGTATGCTTGTCCTTATAGATATATTTATTGTCTGAATAAAAAGTTATTAATCACTGATCTTGGCTTTCCCTTTCCCTTTAGAACACTCAACCTATAAAAGTATTGTTACAATGGAAAGCTCCTGACCTACTGGGTCACAGGTGATGCCTGCAATTTATTTCTTATCAATGGACATTGGTATAATCATAATTACCCATGGGCGCAAGTGCCCCCAGGCAAGCCTGTTTCTCTTGCAAAAGGGCTTGCCTGCAGGCACTTTTGCCAAAATTAACCAATGACTTATCCACCCACATCGCAGGATCCAACAGGCAAAAATATCATCAGAAAACTGTGATTAGTGATCTATATATGACCTGCATGAGAATCGCATGAGGATCGCATGTTTTCCCTTCTAAAGTCGGATTCACCTGTTTTTATTTTGCAACAGGTCTAATCTATCAAGCAGTCCTTTTCAAAAAAAATTCAATCACCCGCGAAGTAGCATGAGCTATGAGTATTTCAGAATCTTTGATCAAAATATTAGGTAATTATAGTACATGGTACTACTTTAGGAAAATTTTGGTCCACTCTTTAAGAGTAATTCTACTTACCTGAAGTAATTCAGCAGTATGTCTGTCTGAAGCAGCTGCCATCTGAATTTCTTGGCTTTGCAGCAACTGAGCAAATTCCTCATCCGTTTGCAATGTGTTGGACATTTTTTAGCTGTTCCTGAAACAAATAAGCTTAAACTCAGTAAATGTCTTCACATTTTTTACAGTATCTTGTCAGAATTAATTATTAAAAATTAACCCTATAATATACTTCAAAAATTAATATTATTGCACAAACTGCCATATAAATTGCTTCCGGCCACAGCACCACAAGTTTGAGGCTACCCCCCATGACTGCATTGCTTTACTACTTGTTGGCCTTTACGTGGCCTGCTGCCTTACCATGCCTGTCTCTAAAGTAACTTATCACTTAGAGTTAGAGGCAGGCCTGGTAAGCTGCCATGCTGGCAGTCTATAGAAATTAAGGACAGCTGTACTACCAGAATGGTCATATTGTCTCCCCACCCTCTAATGGGTAATGGAGGAATGGTAGCAGGGGGAAGGGATTTAGCTTATACAGGAGTTGCTGCTATAAGGCTATATTGCGTAATTTCCAGGGTAAAAGTCGCACCCGCCGATTATGATAAATATTTGGACTTGAGCCATATATAAGTCGCACCGTTGTATGTCGCACCTTAGTTGTGAGATTTTCCTGTGTCAAAGCACTGTGCAGTTGAAGAAATGTTATGTAATGGAAGTGATTGATTTGTAAATGCAGAAGCACTGCAATTCGCATTTATTATTGTGATGAATTATATCATATTTGTATATCTTACAAACTCACTGCCCTGCTCGCTCAGTCTCTAAGTCTGAGCATAAACCCCTCGAAGTTCATTGCGGCGGGCATCAGTATACATGTACTTCCACAGCTCTACCTTGCGGAAAAGCCGGACTTGATATTCTTACATGTGCCCACCATTGTTAACTATTACCGGTAATTGCCTTTAGCTCAGTGCTCCCGCGCTGTTTGTTGTCAAAGGCTGTAATAACTGACTGATGTGTGTTTCTTTGATCAGTACTCGAAGCACAGTTTCAGCGTCACCTGCTTATAATACCCTGCGGCTCACACTTGACCGATAGAGTGGGCAAGTCAACTAGGCATTGTTTATATAGGCGGTTGACCTGTCGGATGGTCAGTGAAGCCGTGTTACATTTGTAGGGAGGGAGTGGAGTGAGGTGTCAGTTGTCGTTGGCAGGTTACCCAATTTTGACTTGAATCACAGAGTGGCGCGGCATGGCTCAGGACGCGGCAGTCGATGGTGTAACTAGATACAGCTAGCTGCCATCTTAGACCAAGTGGGCCCGACAGAAACTTGATACCATGTCGGCGCGAATGGGCAGTGAAACAACGCCGGAGTAATTGGCTTCTTGGCCTCTTCAGCCAGATGGGATTACAATAGTCAGGGATGGTGCGTCAGCGACTCCCGATCTCCCACCTGGCCAAGTTGGGAGGGGGGGGGTACCCCAAGGTGGAGTGTTCCAACAGACAAACTTCGACTATATATAAGTTGCACTGGTGTATAAGTCCTCGGCCGTGGGAAAAAACTTATATGACTTATACACCGGAAATTACGGTACATCTATTCTTGCCACTGTGGGAAACTTTTGCCAAGCCCATCGCTGGTTTGTAAATGTCTGTAGTCGTAACAGAAACTCTCCGGACAATAAAATTTCCCGTTTATGAGAAAATATTAACTAATTTGAGGAAAAAGATCATTTCTGTGTGAACTTCAAGTGAGGGCCTAATAAGTGTAAGTAAACTCACGTTTCCTGAGACACTTGCAAATAAACTATAAGCAAATGTTGATTTGCTGCACTTTGAAGCAGCCGATCGGTTGATGGCGCCATTCACTGTTTACTGTGATGTCACTGGGCGATACCATTTACATCTCTGTAAGGGGTCATAGGTTTGAATCCCTTTGTAGCCTTTTTATCTGTTTTTAAGCATCGACGCATACCTAACATGACCCAGAGTGAACTTGAAATCAGTTTATTATCAATTGAGGCTAAACTTGGATTTATTGCATGAAAGCAAACGCCTCCTACAAAAATGGGTACAGCAGATCAACCACTACCGCCTGACCATTGCATTCAACCTTGGTACCTGCATCAAATGATGCGATGGACTTTGCCAACCTGACCTAAATTTTGAACCAATCAGGTGGCAGTTGGATGACCTTACTTTTGCACGACGGACAAGAGAACGATAAAAACAACATCATCTGCTCTATTAAATAGCATGGCAGGTCATGTATTGTGAGGATAGCAATCCTACTGCAGATCAGATAAACAATTGTTCAGACTTGCATCAGTTCATCGGTAAAGAATATGCATAGATATCATCCTTAACTTGTACAGTAAAAAAATAATTCGAACATTTCGTTGTCCAGAGAGTTTCCGTGGCGACTATAGATTTACAAATTATAATATATTGTGTTGAAATATCATTGGATCTTTTTTTTCCCATCAAATAATAATAATAATAATGCCAATTAAGCCATACTTAATTTTTACACCCACCCCAGTGCAGATGCACCAATTGACCTTCCTCTGGTAACTGGACCACCACCCCACCCTGTACAGCTGTGTTGGTAGTACGTACAGCCATTGTCACATGTGGAAATGCCTCCCCATGTGGAGATGCCTTATATAAAACACATGATATTTAAACCTTCTCCGATCCATGTGTTTGTACAGTGCCATTATGATAGATACAGAGGGGGAACAGGGGCAGATTCAGAAAATCTACAGTCAAAACGGAAACTCTCCGGACATCAAAATTTACGAATTATTTGTTTACTCTACGAGTTGAGGACGAAATCCATGCATATTCCTTACCAATGAACTGGGGCCTGTCTGAACAATTGTTTATCCGATCTACAGTTTGATTCCTATCCTCACAATACATGACCTGCCATGCTATTTAATAGAGCATGCAGACGATGTTGTTTTTATCGTTCTCTTGTCAGTCGCGCAAATGTAAAGGTCATCCAACTGCCACCTGATTGGTTCAAAATCTAGGTCAGGTTGGCAAAGTCCATCGCGTCATTTGAAGAGGGTACCGAGGTTGAATGCAATTGTCAGGGGGTAATGGTTGATCTGCTGTACCCACTATTGCAGGAGGGGCAATAGATCTAAATTTAGCCTCAATTGATACTAAACTGATTTCAAGTTCCCTCTGGGTCACTTTAGGTATGCGTCAATGCTTAAAAACAGAGTTAATGATAAAACACTACAAAGGAATTCAAACCCATAACCCCTTAATAAGATGTAAATGGTATCGCTTAGTGATGTCACCGTAAACAGTGAATGGCGCCATCAAGCCGATCGGCTGCTTCGAAGTGTATCAAAGCAACATTTGCTTATAGTTTATTTGCAAGTGTCTCAGGAAACGTGAGTTGATATACACTTATTAGGCCCCGACTTGAAGTTTACACAGAACATATTTTTCCCCACAAATCAGTGAATATTTTTTCAAAAATCAGAAATTTCCCTGTTCAGACAGTTTCCGTTTTGACTATAAAATCTAGATAGGGCCAGGGGCCGGTTTCAGCGTCAAAACTAGCTTTGACATCAAAACCCATACACAAGGTAAGGTACCTTGTGTATGGTTTTGAAGCTTTGACATCAAAACCCATACACAAGGTAAGTTACCTTGTGTATGGGTTTTGATGTCAACGGTCAAAGCTACGTCAAAACCAGATATGCTGGAAATGGTATAAATTATCTAAATTTCGGCCCTAAAAGAGGGGGCCGGGGCCAGGTCGTCCCCCCCCCCCCCTGTATCTGCCCTGGGGCACGGTCCATACACCGTGGCCTGGGTCCGTGGCGTGCTGGCGCTGGCCATCATTTTCCGTGTTCACTGACACTGACACCGCTTGAACAAGTTTTCATATTGTAAGATTGCACGCAGGTCAGTCTCCAAACTAAATCTGAGAGGACTCATAATCTATCTGTAGACTCCCTAAAACGGAACAAAACTTCAGACGCCTCTCAATAAACTCCGGGCAACGAACTCACCTGCTCACAATCAAGAAAATCGGTTGCGCCGCGAAGCTCTGTCTGTCATCCAAGGGAAAAGAGCAGTCTCTACCTTCATTCGCTGGGAACCAGCTTGCCGATCTCTCGGCAGAGGGCGCTCCAGCCTGTAATGGACCAGATTAGGCAACAGCGGGGCGTCCCCCTACGGTGGCGTTCAAGACTACTTGAGTTTAGTGGAGGTACCAGCTTAGCACCAAAGTCGGTGCTGCCGTCTAACGGACGGTTAAAGTTTTGTTGGAATCATGTGACCGTACAAGTTTCATACATGTTAATTCATTAACAAGTTGTGGAATGTGAAAGTGCAGCATCACCATCTCAATGCCTGTAGCAGCTCACGAGGTCACTGGAGTTTTGAATAAGATTTACTTAAAGTCAAGACCGTAAAGTCAGATTCGTAATCCGTTATACGACCGTCACATAAGTTGGTGTAAGTCCATTGTCACAAGCAGTCGAGTCTGTCTTTGACTTTGGCCTTTGCTCTGCACCTTAATTTCAGCTTTGCCTTTGCATGCCTTTGGCTTTGTGTTTATTAGGGTTAGGCCTACAGACAAATTGATGTTTGTCTGGCTAAGGATGTGTATGATGGTTTGAATTTGGCATGTTATGATGCTAAAACCACAGCTACGAGAACCTCAAGCTTTGGTTTGGAAGGGGGGGGGGGGGGACTTTTTCATGATTTATATCATGTCAATTAACTGGAACCCCCACTACTATGGCCCTAGTCCAGCCACAATAGACTCTGTGTAGCCAAGCAACATGTCCAAGTGGGGAGCGGACCACATTTAATTTGTTGAACTAACTTCCCCCCACCCCCTCCATCCCACCCTTATGGTTCCTGTGCCTGAACCTAGACAGCCTGTCTGGACATTCCTTGGTCCTGATATGTCTCGCAGGCTTTAACTGTTATATAGTCCTTTTTTTTAGGGAAAATGATGAACAAAAATTCCCTGCAAAGAAAAATCAGGGAGTTTCATTTTAAAGAAGAAATCAGGGAATTCCAGAAACCTAGATCACATTTTGGTAACTGTTCAACCCCAGTTATTACTAATATCTAGAAGGTTATGGATTCCCTGTCTTATATATATAATCAAATTCATTAATGCCATTCACACTCCTTTTTGCCGATATCTTTGTTAATATTAGAGCAATCACCCAGATATTTTCTGACTGGCTGCACTGAACTAAGACCCAACAGATTTAGACTTACTTTCCTCTCTTTGCTGATTATTTCTTTCTGTGTTATCTAAAGAAATATTCCATATGATGAAGCTCCATTGACCACAAATGTCTGCCTCTTAATAAGCTAAAAGGAGGAGCACGTGCTTTATATAACGTGTACTGTATCCATTGTCTCAACTGCATCCAATGGCAACCATTGCCAGGCAACGCTTCGCGCATGCTCCTTGTTTTAGTTTGTCAAATGGCTGACGATTGTGGTCAATGGAGCTCTATCATATGGAATATTTCTTTGGATAACACAGAAAGAAATAATTCGCAAAGAGAGGAAAGTAAGTCTAAATCTGTTGGGTCTTAGTTCAGTGCAGCCAGTCAGAAAATATCTGGGTGATTGCTCCAATATTAACGAAGATATCGCCCAAAAGGAGTGTGAACGGCATTAATGAATTTGAGTACAGTTATTGATCTCATATGGTTATTTCTGGATTATTTAGAATAAATACACTTCTACCAGAAGTTATGGGCCTGTGGATTGTTTCACTAAGCGTTATATACAGCGATAATATAACTGCCATATATTTATGATAAATTCAACGTTTTTAACTTCTCTTCAGGCAGGCAATTCAATTTTTTAAGTTTACTATTAAATGTGAATTAAATGACCCCCTGACCTTGTACACTTATGCAATGGCATGTACGACATTAAACTCCTTTCGTTGTCATTTAACATTTAAGGGCAACTATTTGGGGGTATTGATGTGGCTATGATAGGAGGGGAGAGGCCATATATTATTCAGGGAAACCTTAAATGGCTTAGGGAGAAATCAGGGAATTCTTTTTCATGTTTCCTGTAGCAACCCTGTCTAATTTAAGCAGTTTAAATATTTGTTTTTGTAATGTACTCTGTTTTTCCGTTCTTTGCAGCGAATTTTCACATCAAAAGCTGACTCTCTCTCTCTCCGCAAGTCTCTGTCTATCTGATGTTCATCAAGTGGTATGTATAGGGTATGAAGGGTGGAACCATGCCTTCTGCACAGAGAACTGTCCGGCGCCTCGTATATTGCGTGTCAGGATTCATCTGTGGCATTCTGGTCATCCACATCTGTCTGGACACCCTCAGCGATCGCCCGGTCGCTGCCCAATATGATCTTGATTCAGATGCCATGCAAGCGCGTGACAATCCGATATTAGAATTCCGGGGTAAAATATTTCACCTGAGCGATGAGGTGCCAGGAGAACCCCTGAAACACGTCATCCATGCAGTATTCGAAGCCAACGAGAAGAAAATGGTGAAAATGGAGAAATCAAAAGCGGGAATAATCTCAGCGAATGACGAAGACTTCCTGTCCTGGCAGCAGCTGCAAACGCGGCGTATTCAGGCGGTGGAGAAATACTGCGAGGGGCATCAGCTGCGGAAGCCTCTGCAGCAACTGGAGGTCAAATCCCGACACCGTTTGTTCAAGACGTTGTTGGTTGACGACCGCCACGACGTGCTGTACTGTCCCGTGGGTAAAGTGGCCTGTACCAGTTGGAAGACCGCGCTGGCCATGCTCCAGGGTCACTACACCGGCCTCCGTCCCGGGGAACACATCCACGACATCCCCGTCCTGCTGAGGAACGACATCCGGCCGCTCCACTCGTTCTCCAGGGACGAGGCCCTCGCTCGCCTCAAGACGTACGCCTCCTTCATGTTTGTACGCCACCCCTTCGAGCGGCTGGTGTCGGCGTACCGCAACAAGTTCCGGACGGACACTCGCGACGACTACCAGAAGCGGTACGGCTCTGCCATCATACGGCAGTACCGAGACCGCGCCAGCGAGGCGGAAATCGCCAGCGGCTGGAACGTGTCGTTCGCCGAGTTCGCCCGCTGGTTGGTCGATCATAACGTCCCCGATATACACTGGGCGCGCTATGACGGCATCTGCCACATGTGCACGGTGCGCTATGACTACGTGGGCACCATGGATACCTTCGAGCGGGACACCAGGCATATGTTGCGGGCGCTGTTTGGCGTCAATAACACAGACTTCTTCCCGCACTCTAATCCTAGCAAAGATAATTCTCGTCATGTACTAATGGAATAT
Organism: Arenicola marina; assembly: GCA_964019135.1. Taxonomy (NCBI): domain Eukaryota; kingdom Metazoa; phylum Annelida; class Polychaeta; family Arenicolidae; genus Arenicola; species Arenicola marina. The sequence continues at coordinate 12,991,501 of OZ025263.1, forward strand.
TTTAAAGATGTACCCGACACTTATATAGAGCAACTCAAAGTTAAGTATCAAAGCGACTTCGAAATGTTTAATTTCACATGGCCACCTGTATAGATCTAGTAAATCACTCATAAGTAATAGATATATATCCATTCCGTGTATTGTCTATGGAGATGAGGTTGATACCTTTTAATGGTTGCGCATACGAAGTCGCACACCCTTTGCAATTTCTTATTATATTCATAGGCCCGATCTATATGCCATTTGCCAATACACTGAGCACTATTTTTTTCTATAGTGTATAATTTTGCGGGCTTGGTTCATATACATTTCTTTAGTTGAACTTTCCTAATGGTAGGTAACTGAGGTGTGTGCTTCGTAAAGCTTCAAAGCCATGGCGATGTATATGTGATGATATTTTACAAGTCATATACAATGATGTGCCAATTAATCATCAAACTTGTGCACTCATGCTGGTGTGGTCTGGATGTTTGAAGGGAATTAATGAGGTTTCCAATTTGTGGAAACGTCTCTTCAATCTTTTAGGATTTGTAGTGGAAAAAATGTATATATATATATCTGTCTTCGGGTTCAAAATGCTCACACTTCTATGCATCAGTAATTGCCGATATTATCATATAATAAAAGTAATCTCAGAATAGATTAGTCAAAACTCTACGGTTGTTTACATATGGTAGAGAAAACCATTATTTTATGAACATATATGCATGCAATTATATACATTTCATATAGTTATTTTGCTTTTTATAAGTAACTTTTTATCCTTTTAATGAAATAAAGAAATGAATTTAGTTTTTGCAATAAACTTAATCAGCATGAGCAATTGGAGCTGTTAACAATGTTGTATTTGACAATCTGCAATATTCGAAATCGTCTGCATGACTACTAATACTCTGAGAAATAGAGCAAAATAGCGGCTGGAAGTTTTGACAGGAGGTTAGACCCAACACAGCGTTCTAGTCAGAACAATAACGCATCGAGCGATTTGTACATTAGTACTAATGTCATCCGTACACCGACAAAAAAGGCAAGAAGAAAAACTGAATCTTTTACGCTTTTTATATCCGCCATCTTATAATAATATGAACTAAAATGTTGTAAAGTCTTCTATTTGCCGAAGCAGGGCTGTAACCGCTTTCCAGGCAGACCACTCGCCTGACCACCAATGGGAGTTGAACGGGCGCCCTCTGCCGGAGAGTGGTCTTTAAACACCCGCAGTGAAATAAACACACCGAAAATCGCCGCCATCGGGACCTCCTTTATTATTTGCAACCATGTGACATACGCGTTTAATTTCTTCGCGAACAAATATGGAAACATATGTACATATATAAGTCATATCCACACCTGTAAGCACAGCAAGAGGGCCAAGTTGCATCGGTTGTTTCAATGTTAATACACACATATGTATACATAAATAAATAAATATATATACTATAATTCATGAGCAGGATATGTTACAGGGGAACACAATTATATATCATTGTTGCGAGCAATTCGCTCGAGCCTCCATTGGCTACTTTTTTTTTTCGGGTTTTTGGTTTAAAAAAAAATCAAATCCTCAAACTTGTACATGCATGCAATGGTGAATATGACTTAGTTTACTTTGGACCACGCGGCTCTGTAGGAAATGTATGGTTTATCATGTCTTTGTTCGTGAAAGAATGTTAGCATGGTGATGACGGAGTAAACAAGAAGGCAATATTGTCTCATACCCGAAATGTACCAGCCTGGTAAAACGTGCCTTCAACCGCAAGCCCCGTCATGTATTGAATACTTTTTTCATGAATTACAGATGAAACATTTCCATTTCAATTTGTGCTTCATGGTAAACATTGCTGTATGATCAGATCTTAATCTAATGAGCCTCCTGTCATCCAGACAATGTATCACTGAGTCAGATTACAAATGACATACGCCATGTCATACACGCTTTACTCAATCAAGCATCCGAGTTCCGTATTTACCCGAATATAATTCGTTTTTTTTATATCCTGAACATCGCCTGCGAATATGGAAAAGTACGGTAAATGTTCCAGGCCAACCTCTATTTTGGTGCGTTATTTTATGGCGGAAATAACGGTATTCTGCCACTGTTTATCTAGGGTTTGTCATGCAGATAGAGGAGGTAAGTGGCTTTTAATTGTTACTTGGTCCCCCCCATGCACGTATACCAATGATGCGATCACGAATATTATCACTTCGTTAACGAACTTCACGTCCTTCTTCTTCGCTGGAATTGACTGTAAAAAACATGCTTTGACATGTACACAGGTAGTATCACCGTGACATGTATACAGCTAGTATCACCGTGACATGTATACAGCTAGTATCCCCGTGACATGTATACAGCTAGTATCACCAGAAGTACGACCAACTGCTCAATTAGGGACGGACCATTTATTATTCAGGGGGGTTAGGGGTGGTGGCCTTGAAGTTTGGCCAAAAAAATGTACCGGGTAAAGTAAATCCCACCCCCAACCCTGCAATAAAATGGTCCGTTCCTTTTGACGTTTTTAGTTTAACAGACGAAGGCAACGAGGACGTAACAACGGAGACGTTCTACCTCTGCAGTCAACGAGTTCAGCCCCATGACAAAACATTAGCGTTTTACCTCTCAACCAGATACATATGTACACTAAATGAAATGTCTCATGCACGAAGCAAAATATGAGCGGATCAATGGTTATACTTGTTCATTACAGTAGCATAGTGGTTACACTGCTCCATTACAGTAGCATGGCGATTACACTGCTCCATTACTGTAGCATAGCGGTTACGGCCCCATTACTGTAGCATAGTGGTTACGGCCCCATTACTGTAACATAGTGGTTACGGCCCCATTACTGTAGCATAGCGGTTACACTGCCCCATTAATTGCTGTAGCATAGCGGTTACACTGCTCCATTACAGTAGCATAGCGGTTACACTGCTCCATTACAGTAGCATAGCGGTTACACTGCTCCATTACAGTAGCATAGCGGTTACACTGCTCCATTACTGTAGCATAGCGGTTACACTGCTCCATTACAGTAGCATAGCGGTTACACTGCTCCATTACAGTAGCATAGTGGTTACGGCCCCATTACCGCAGCATAGTGGTTACGGCCCCATTACTGTAGCATAGTGGTTACGGCCCCATTACTGTAGCATAGTGGTTTCGGCCCCATTACTGTAGCATAGTGGTTACGGCCCCATTACTGTAGCATAGTGGTTACGGCCCCATTACTGTAGCATAGTGGTTACGGCCCCATTACTGTAGCATAGCGGTTACACTGCCCCATTAATTGCTGTAGCATAGCGGTTACACTGCTCCATTACAGTAGAATAGTGGTTATACTGCTCCATTACAGTAGAATAGCGGTTACATTGCTCCATTACTGTAGCATAGTGGTTACACTGCCCCATTACCGCAGCATAACCGTTAGATACACCAACAGGGCCCAATGAATATTGGAATGTCTACTCCATACTATATATATATAGCTTATCTGCATTTATCGGGAATAACCTGCTTTTATGAACATGAACACGAAATTGGAAGAGATTATTCATCAGCTGTGACATATAAATATATACATAGCTACAGAATGAACCCCGTGTTCGTATCGCAGCGGTCTTCATCGCACCTTTTATCCCACAGGCAAGCAGTTCAGTTAACGCGCTCGACAAAGATCAGCTCACTAGACTCCTGGTATGACAGTCTCACGTGGTTCCAAGCTTTCAGAACTATATATATATGTACATGGGCGGTCTCAGGGTTATCCCCAATCAAGTAGTGAACCAATTAAACAATCACTGATTCAGTCAGCGATCCAACCAGTGAAAAAAATCAGTGCATCAATCAGTGATTCAGCGATTCATTCAGTGATTTAGCCGTCCAATCGTTGAGACAATCAGTGAATCAATCAGTAATGCAGTGATCCAATCAGTGAGTTTATCAATAAGTGAATCCATCAGAGAATCAATAAGTGGATCCATCAGAGAATCAATGAGTGGGTCCATCAGAGAATCTATAAGTGGATCCATCAGAGAATCTATGAGTGGGTCCATCAGAGAATCTATAAGTGGATCCATCAGAGAATCAATAAGTGGATCCATCAGAGAATCAATAAGTGGATCCATCAGAGAATCAATAAGTGGATGCATCAGAGAATCAATGAGTGGGTCCATCACAGAATCAATAAGTGAATCCATCAGAGAATCAATAGGTGAATCCATCAGAGTTAATCGGTGATTCCATCAGTGAACCAGTCCGCGATCCAAACAGTGATTCAATCAGTGACCCCACCTGTCAATCAATCAATCAGTGAATCAATGAGTAATTCTTTCAGTGATTCAATAAGTGAATCAATCAAAACTCGTTCAGTAGGCCATCAGTGATCCAATCAGTGAATACGTGAGTTAGCAATCAGTAAAGCAATCACCGAAGCAATAAGTGCTTCCATCAGCGCATCAATCAGCGAGTCAATCAAGTAGTGAATGTTTGATAGGCATGGGCAGGTGACTAGTATGCATGGTGCGCGTAGCCGACGTGCGTGGCGCCACCGTCGCATCACACGTTGTGAATGGGCTCCCCGTCTCCCCCCCTATCCGGATCCACATTGGAAAGCGGAATCACTCCATTGTGGTTGAAGTATCGATTCGAGTGGTTCGTGGTGTGCGCTCCACAATCCTGACACTTACAGTGGCACTGCCCGTGAAAGCGACTATCGCGTTGTCGAGCATGAGAGTTGTGGCCGTCGCCATCGCCGTGGCCGCCTCCTCCTCCTCCGCGATGCGTCGGCAGTCTCTCCCGCTCCTCGGGATCTCGCGAGAACTGCCTGCCCTGGCTGTAGGGCCCGTGTTTGGAGCTGATGTAGTGGCACATGTCGACCACCAGCTCCAGCACCTCGGCCAGGGTGATGACCGAGATGCCGACCCACAGGCCTAGCTGCCCCCCGATGTCCGACAGCAGCTGACTCTGGGAGAAATCTTCCGTCTCCGACGTCTTTAGCACGTTGCTGTCTGCGATGTAGACGTTAAGCCGGGAGAAATCACGCATGCAGATGGAGCGGTTGGCTTGGTCGAAGTAATTGTCATACATGGTCATCTTTTCGCGGCCGTCTTCCTCTTGGCTGAACCGGGCGGGGTAGTCCTCCACCCAGAAGATATCCGTGTAAGCTTGGTCGCCGTCGAAGCTATCGGCCGGCCAGCGCGAGAGGCTGTACGAGACGTCGTAGATAGTCTCGTGGCACGGCGGGAAACACCCGCACTCTCGCATGGCCGTGGCGTTGCGCTGAACTCTCGCAATGGTCTCGCGATTGCAGACGAACTTCTCGTAGACGAGATAGAGCATCTTGAAGCAGTAATCCGTGGCCCCCAAGCGGCACTCCTGGGGGATGATGGAGTCGTTGGTGCAGTAGGTGTAATCTGGATACAGGGATTGGCCCGGGAGCGATATATCCTTGCAGCCGCACTCGTCCACTACGGCCTTCTGGAGACATTGCTTCTGGCACGTCATCAGGCGGTACTCGTCCTCTTTGGTGTCCGGAAAGGGACTCCTCTCCGAGCACACGCCGTGCGGAGGCCCGATCCGGATATTCTGCCTGGCCTTGACCCCGAAAGTGACCGAGTATCCCGGGGGGACGTCGAAGCCCTCGGTGTGTGGGTACGGGGTGGTATCCATCGGGTGAATGACAACCCGTACCCCCTCGCTACTCGACATGGGGCTTAGATACTCGTGGCTGCCCGGGATCAGCCGGATGAGCTCGTTCTTCTCCAGCATTCCACTTCCGGTGAGGACCGTGAGCGACCAGCCGTTCTCCATGCCCTCCGCCAGCGTCTCCTCCCGATTAAACGACATCGGCGCTTTGTAGGTGAAGCAATTGTAATAATAGCTATCGAAGAAGCGGGTGAAATCCTCCTCGCGGTCACACTGGATACCTGCCAGGCGGCACGTGACGATAAACTCTTTGAAAGGAACGCTGGCGTTGATCAAAGCTTCGCGGTCGGTGTTGGTTGCTATGGTGGTGCGCGTGAGGACGGTTTGAAACACGGTCCAGTCTGAGTCGTTTTGCAAGAACATCGGATAGTACTTGGTCACCACTTCCAGGTACTGCTGTATGAATGGGTCCTGGGTGTGATTCGTCCACACCGTAGGGTCTTCCTTCTTAAAGATCTGATTCAACGTGTTGAGTACGATGTTGTCCAAGTTGCGCATGTTACATAGAGAAATTGAAGGGAAGGGAATGGCTAATGGTACAACTTCGATTGTTACCTTCTTAGGGTATGCGTAGTATTTATTTAGCAGTTGGATGAATTGGTAGCCGAACATACTGGCGGCGGCAAGGCAAACCAACGCCCAGAAGACTCGGCCAACCGCCGACCTTGACCTGATGGCCTTGGGAATGCCATGCATGGTCGTGCCGCTGGCGAATTGCTGCATGATATTGGACAGACCCATCGTGACAGTCACACTGCCGGCTGCGCTAACAATGAAAGGAAATCCTTAGCCTTTTATGCCGCTTTTTTCATTGCTATGTCGTGAAGACATTACTGTCACCGCAAATGTCGGGGCGCTATTTGGCAATATTTTTTTTATCTTCGTCGTCAGATGGTGGCGGTGGTGGTCTAACGCCTGTTTATTTCACTTCATTCATTGTGGCGTCCCCACTGGAGCTTGATCCACGGAAGGGTAACCGCTCCTTTTATGCGCCCAGTTGATTAAGAAGTGCCTGCAACGCGGTAATAAAATGTCAACCATAGACCCTTGGCAACCTTGCCTCCGCCCTAAAAGCCTAAGGGTTATGGTTGCGGTTTATCCGCCGCCGGCTTGTCCGTGGTTATGAGCCCTTTTCCCCATCCCACCCCCTTCCTCTCTGATCGGACAACAACACAATATCCCCTTCGTCTGTGTGATGTTTTACGTTCGCCCACCTCTCGTGGCTCCAAATATACTGGCGTCTGTACCACCACGGACGGTTACGATTCGTCACGTCAGGACCTCCAAAGAGCGAGACTCATCCGGACTGTCGGTAATATACAATCCGTCCCTGCGGCGAGGGGGGATGGGGCGGGGGGAGTGGTAGTGGACGGGTGGGAGGTCAGAGCTGTTTTTAGTCTTAACTCGTTTTTCTGTTAGTCGTAAATTTTCTATTAGCGGGTTCACTAGGCAAGTATAAAGCATGGATTGTCCGTCATTTGACCAAAGTAGCGACTTGCGTGCGCTGATGTGACGGAAGCCTTTCTCGACTGACGAAGCGGGAAATGTAATACATGTAGTCGGTCGGATCTTTACAGGACGTTGTGGTCAATACGGACAACAGGTCGTCGCAAATTGTTTCCGACTCCATGTGGCCAGAGTCATATGGCAAGGATATTAAAGCCACGGCCGCGTGCACAGATTGTGATGAGTTCTGACGTCAATTCCGGTAATATTTCCTTCTTTTTTTGCCGGTAGAACTCGTAATCCGTAGAATGTGGACGACGAATGAAATCCCGTGAGACTTGCCGTCACCATTGGCGACGTAAGCACTATGTTGTAATCTTATGGAGACGTCATCGCGTTGTTACTATGACGACGTCGCGGCGCCCCAGTAACGGAACGCGAGGGCCCAGCTCCTCTAGCACGTGGTCTAGTTGTTTGGTCTTGCAACGATGTTTGGCTGGTATTGGGTGAACGGTGAACCTTCGTGCACCCAGTTCAATAAAATGAGCCTCCTGTCATCGTCCTAAAGGCCTCACTCACTCACTTGGTGGGTGGGGGGAGTCAATGCAGCTGCCTCAGTTTCTCGCGATGCTGATTTTGCTCTGTAACGACGGCACGACGCGTGGTGCGCCCTCTGGAGGAGGAGGAGTCACTCGCCACCTGGCGGAGCAGGCCAGACGTGATACAAAGTCACTCACTCGCTCAGGCCGTTGGCTGGCAGTGGGTTTAAACAGGCTGAAGCAGCAAGGTGCCATACACTGCTATATATCCTCAATAACGGAACGAAAGCTTCGAACGCCGACCCCCTCACGGTTAGGCCTCAGCACACGATGACGTCATCGCGTGTTGCTGCTACAGCGCCATCTCTCCACCATCACCACCACCACTACCAGGCCGTGTCAGTCAGTGTCACCGGCTCCAGCGGCGGCGGCGGTGGCGGCGGCGGCAGCGGCTGTGATGTCACAAGTGGTGGGTGTTGTTGTCCAAAGCCCGGGCGGCCCACGGCCTCTGATGCTTCTTCACCTTTCTAGTCTATGCACAGCTGGTGCCGTCGCCGTCACGGGACAAGCGAGCCACGTGTCTGCAAGCAGAAGTAATTACCATGTAACAATAGTAATTAACATGTAACAATAGCAGTTAACATGTAACATTAGTAATTAACATGTAACATTAGTAATTAACATGTAACAATAGTAATTAACATGTAACAATAAAATTTACTCTGACTCGGTGATGGATCAATTCCTAGAATAATAACATTAAACCATGTAACAATTATGTATCATTATAAAACATGTGAATCGAACGCGCTTTACTTTTAAAAGTAAATGAATTCTGATTTTTGCTCCGTCGTAACTAATCCCCGTTAATAATAAGCTATTATCAGGGGCGTGTGCAGGAATCCTTGAAAAGTGGGGGGGGGGGGGACAATACGTTCACTTGATTAATTTGGAGAAGTTAAAATATTGATGCACATGTAATAACGGCCTTGTGGTTATTTTCACTTCTTTTGTCTCCTATCTAACGGAATATGGTAAAAGATATTTAATATCTTATGTTTCTGGTAAATCCCTACATAAATAGCTACATTATCTTTAGGCCTATTGTTACTTTTCAGTTTATATAGAGATAAGTATACACTCCATAATAAAGTTACATTTATGAATGGCTCTAGCATTAATTTTAGCAGTGTCGTTGAAGTCATTGAGTAAACACGTCAATTTTTCTTGAGCGACAGTAAAGACCACTGAGATATGTCATTCTGATATTAAACATGTCGAATGCACGACCATTGATTATGTGACTGACGTGTCACAGACTGCCCTTTGCAGCAATTCAATATCTATTTTGTACAAGTCATGACCCGCGCCACCTGCTCCAACGCCCCAACCCCCTCCAAACACCGCCAGCCGGCCACCCCACTCTACGAGCCAGAAACACCTTCCTCACCCCAAAACCGCCCTCACCCCCAGCCTCCCCCACCCCCAGCCGCCCCACCCCCATCTCCCGCCCCCAACCACATCCCCCACCACCCCTCCACGCCCCGCCCGCCAACCACCTCCCCCACCTCCTCCACCCAACCATACCCCCCCGCCCCTCTACCTCCCCCCCCCGCCCGCCCTCACCCCCATCGCGTCCACCACCCCCCCTATGACAGTGACACCGGGTGTGTTGTGTCTTTAGCCGCAGGCGCTATGCCCGCTTTGGTATGCTCAGCACAATGGTTAATGGATTCCCTTAAATCAATCCCATTATGTCCCTATATTTCAGTCAAATATCGGCATGGTCGGAGCGCGAACTGTCTATCAGGGCCAGCCCCGCCATTGCAGCGCTAACTGACCCACGGCCATTGCCGAAATCGTGACAACCACACAGTCATGTCAGTGAGTTATTCACGCTTGTCATGCAAGATGATATGAGACAAGGGCGGGAGCGGGTGGGGTGGTTAAATGCAAGGAAGCAAGCAAGATGATCTTTTTTTAATTATCTTTATGCCGTTTTTCCATGCAAAACGAAGCGTTCTGAGATGTCCTCCCTCTCCCTCTCCTGTGGTAAACAATTGGTGGATCTCCCCCTCGTAAACAAATCGTTGAAATCCTTTTCAACCCTCCGCCCTCCAGTTTCGCATGTTTTCAGTGACCCCCCCCCCCCCCCCACCACACCCCCTTCTCAAAATCCTAGATCCGCCCCTGTGAGACAACCGCACAAAATATCGATAACGCATATAGACGAGCGTTGCATCAGGCGTCTTTCGCCAGTCCACATATTTTGATGGCTGGCCTGGTGCCTGGTACCAGCCTACCTACCAGTGCACGTGGTCGGTACTGGGTGAGACAGAGGTTGTCCCCGAGCCGAGTAGGAGAGGGTGTGTTCGGGTGGGGTGGGGTGGGATGGTCACAACGCGCGATGCAATAAACAATAAAAAATACCATTTTATGCATGTAACCGGAAGTACCCAAGGCGGGAATGCGGAGACATTGGCTAGTCTGCTCCGAGAAGCTATCCACTATGCTGTCGCTGCTATGTGTCACATTTGTTTTGTCTAAATATATTATTATGTGAAGTTAGTTTTGTCTAAATATATTATTATGTGAAGTTAGTTTTGTCTAAATATATTATTATGTGAAGTTAGTCTTGTCTAAATATATTATTATGTGAAGTTAGTTTTGTTGATAATGCGTTCTTCATGAAATTATTAAATGACGTGCCACTTGAGGGTTTTTCACGATGGATAGGTCTTTTATGTTATAATGAGAGGGCCCCTTGCCCTCAAATATGACGCAATTTGAGGCACCATATATGTTGTTGGGTAGGTGTAGGTCTCTATTGCTATGGCCTTATCTCTGTCTTTTCTGTCTATTTCACTCTCTTTTTTCCCTCCTCCTTTCTGTATATTTACCTCCGTATCTCTCTGTTGCATCCTTTCGTGTTCGTCCTAGCCCGTAATTTATCTCTCCCTCTATAACTGTGTCATTCTCTCCATCTCTTTCCACTACTCTGTTTGTCTCTATATCTGACTGTCTACTACTCTCTCTATGCCTCTATCTCTGTCTCTACTACTCTCGCTATGTCTATCTTCTCTACTATTCTCAGTATGTCTCTATTTGTGACAATGTACTTCTCTCTGTAGGTCTTTATTTTGCTCTGCTTCACGCTGTACGGCTCTATCTCTGAATTTCTACTACTCTACATGTGTCTGTATCTCTCTGCTACTCTACATAGGTCTATATCTCTCTACTACTCTACATGTGTCTATATCTCTCTACTACTCTACATGTGTCTACATCTCTCTGCCACTCTACATGTGTCTATATCTCTCTACATATGTTTATATCTCTTTGCTACTCTACATATGTCTATATCTCTTTGCTACTCTACATGTGTCTATATCTCTCTGCCACTCTACATATGTCTATATCTCACTGCCACTCTACATGTGTCTGTATCTCTTTGCTACTCTACATGTGTCTATATCTCTCTGCTACTCTACATATGTCTATATCTCTGTGCCACTGTACATATGTCTATATCTCTCTGCTACTCTACATGTGTCTATATCTCTCTGCTACCCTACATGTGTCTATATCTCTCTGCTACTATACATGTGTCTATATCTCTCTGCTACTCTACATGGGTATATATCTCTCTGCTACTCCACATATGTCTATATCTCTGCTACCCTACATGTGTCTATATCTCTCTGCTACTCTACATGTGTCTATATCTCTCTGCTACTCTACATGTGTCTATATCTCTCTGCTACTATACATGTGTCTATATCTCTCTGCTACTCTACATGTGTCTATATCTCTCTGCTACTCTACATGTGTCTATATCTCTCTGCTACTATACATGTGTCTATATCTCTCTGCTACTCTACATATGTCTATATCTCTGTGCCACTCTACATGTGTCTATATCTCTCTGCTACCCTACATGTGTCTATATCTCTCTGCCACTCTACATGTGTCTATATCTCTCTGCTACTATACATGTGTCTATATCTCTCTACTACTCTCTCGCTCTCTGTCTCTACATCTGAGTTCTCGCTCTGTCCCTATCTCTGACTCTCTCTTTCTCTGTCTATCTCTGACTCTTTCTGTCTCTCTATGTAAGTCTGTTTCTCTGGCTGACTCTCGCTCTGTTTCCTTTTCATGCCTCTTCCCATATATGCCGACTTACCTCCCTGCTGGCCGACTTACCTCCCTGCTAGCCTGCTAACGTCAACACGTCCGCTCAAACGCCTCACCCATCGACAATTGATACGTCACTCACAGACTTAGCAAACAGTATGCGATCTCGTGAGCACCCCAAGCGAAGTTAAAGCCCGCCGTAAACCCAACATGACCGATCCGGGACATATTCTCTCGCTAGAACTGTCTCCCTCCTCTTGTATTGCCTTCTTTGAGATTCTTATGGCTGAGGCTGGACACCCAGATGCCGACCTATCGCCATGTGTGAAGCCTGACATATTGGGTCGCCGAACAATATGCTTTAAAGGACCGAGATCGTCTGAAGTCCATTTGATTCCACTTCCCGACCCCGTGACTTCGTGACGCGAATGTCCGAGAATGACCGAGAACTGGGCGGCCGTCTAGTCGCTGGTTGGGCCTTTCAGTGGAGGATTATGGCTGAGCTACAGTTAAATATATTGCTTCACTCTGGAGAGAATTATTATTGTTGCCGTTTGAGGTCCCGCGAGGTGGCGCCACAAGTCAAGCCACGTGTTTATGACGTACTGTTTTTTATCGTTGGTTCAGCCGTCGTTGGTCAGTGCTACAATGTGCTTTCTTCGCCATGTGCTTCAGATAGCAAATAAAATCTGTTCCCTTTCTGAATATGGTGGTTTTAATTTGATCGATGGAGTTTAAGCCCGTCTTGATACACACATGTCATGGGTAAACTCGACAGATCAACAGGTCATGGATTCGTTGAAGTGTTCACTAACACGTTATTTCGTTGTTGACCATAAGTAATGTTTGCAAAAATATAATGGATTAGATTACTCTGAGCCATTCCTCCAGTCCTATGTCATTGACCCGGGAGGGTCTGTGGCCTAGTGTAGCCTTCATGTACTGAAAGGGAACTACAATATCTCTATGCCGGGTTGATCGGATAAATGACATGATTCGAGACTCGGAACTATGCAGCCGGCGTTGGTGCCGAAACATAAAACTATTCGAACTGCTGGTGACACTCCATATCAACTTTAACCCCCCTATACACGAGTAATTTAATAAGAAGAACAATCTAACTCACAACATTGTATTCAGTTTATGTCCTCTATCACGCATGAAATCTCATTTTGGGCGAATTATATAGTTTCCTCTCGGAAGATTGAGAACGAGCAAACTAACGATCATGAGAAAATATTGTTGCACTTGCTTGTATAATGGCTTTCCCTACCTATTAGCTTGACCCGAGGTCCAACCTTCCATTATGACTACAGCCCATGCACCTACCCAACCACATATATGGTGCCTCAAACTGCGTCATATTTGAGGGCAAGGGGCCCTGTCATTATAACATAAGAGACTTATCCATCATGAAAAATCCTCAAATTTAAACTTAAGACATTGTGGCGCACAATTTGAATGATCAACAGCCCATGGAAGCGAATTATCCTGATACATTCTGACAGCAGAGAAATACTGTTATTATTATGACTCTGTGATCCAACCCAAGCAGGCTAGAACAAAACGTACAGGTCAGCGTCGACGGCACTCCGACAACAACAAGCCAATCGTCCAATGGATTCTTAAATTTCAATACGAAAAAACGGAATATATCAAAGAGATCCTTTTTCATTGGAATTGCTACGCACCCACACGATGGAGTACGCTGGAAAGTACGCCGTAATGCAATTTCGTCACATAAAAGAAATAACCATGTTTTAGTGAAGATCTACGCCATTATAAGCCATAGCTCTGAGCTACATCCGATGAAGACCCAATTGAAAGGATGTGACCGTTAGCATCATGTTATTTTTTTGTGCAGACGGAAATGGCGCCGCTACCGGAAATGGCGTGGATGCGACCGGAAGTGGTATTATTTCAGGGAGAAAAGTGCACGTGCCGTCGTCGGCAGTGACAATCTAGGCGTCTCTTTGTGAGCGAAGCCTATGGCGGCACGGAGAGACGTCGGGCGAGTGGAATTTCCTCTCCTACCGTGCTATGAAGCAATCGCTTTTTTTTTAAAGTTCCGATTTTTTACAGCCAGCGGGTGCTTTCAATGGTTTAACTGGATTCTAAATTTCCACTTATAGCCGAATAAACTAATTTGCAAAATAACAGATCTAGACACCGGTCTCCTACATATGTCCCATAATGCATTGGCGCTGAGAAAGTGTCCTGATGTCTGTCCAGAGCGCAATTTGCTCGAGTCAGAGCTGATGGTGATTGATCGCCCCATATCTTACTAGATTACGCCAGTTTTCCTCTGTGGCGGTTTCAAAAGCTTGTTGCTATCACTTTAGCTAACATTGAATTTTGCTGAACCAGTATATTTCTGGTTTGATGAAGTTTTATAATTAAGGAAAAGAAAATCGTTTGCCAAGTGTCATTCATTACTTTGCTAAATGAGAAGGGTGGGAGAACTAAGAACAATCGTATATTGGGACAAAATAATAATGAATTGGAAAAACGTAATAAGAGATACTGCATTCGGTTTCGGTAAAGCATGAATTAGGCAACACGGTCCAACTATATAAACATACACGGCTTAAATACGCATGCAAATTGCTACGTGAATTATATCTTCTATCTTAAATGTATTTTCTTTTTGATCTGTCTTATGCTACTCGCGCATGTACATTGATATTGATTTGTAATAAATAACTGATTTTAAACAATATGAGGACAAAAGGACAGTTGAATAGTCAGCCCGCAGAATTATATTGACGTCATGATTTTAGGGATGCGTCATTTAGCCAAGATAGTCACAGTATTCGGATTTAACATAGACTTTGTCTCTTCTTTGTCCAATTCCGGAATGAAGCCATATATGTTTTTGCTCTTCTTAATTGCATAACATACGCCGCAAACACCCTTTCATTTAAACCGCGTATGTACATATTGCCTGTATTTTCTTGTGCACTCAAAGGATTGATGTGACAATGTATCCCAGAGGCCAAAGAGATACTTGAGTTATAATGCATGTGCTGGTGCTATGCCATGTTCTTTTTTTACGTTCAAAAGTTTAATTTGGAATAAACAGTTTATGAGCTGTGTTTTTTTATCTATAGCATCTCCATCGATTGTAAGAGGACCGATGTCTCGAAGTATTGTCTTCTACCGACATCAAAATAAAGATCGCGCTTGGATGACTGGGAAAGCCGTTACTATAGCAACCTGAATCTGCCGCCGATTGGACCCATATGGAAGCGGGTCTCCTGAATTTGTAGGATGTATTATTCAACATGGATGCCTCATATCCATAACGTACATGGCGGTGAAGGAATAAAGATCGATACAACAGATCTACACGAATAGTCAACCATAGCACCTCATTTCAATAGATTAGGCTCTAATTTCAACAAAGCGCGATTCGCAAAAAATATTTGTCGGCTTATAAAAGGGATTTAAATGTGTCATAAAATTTAATAAAAATGTGTGCAAAGTACGTTGAAGTACTAAGTTACTGCACAATTTCTAAATATTAACTACTCATAACTGTGTAATCATAATGCAAGGAGCGCACAGGTAAAATGGATTCAAAATAGAATGTTTCAGTTACATGTTAACCATTAGAATCGCAGGGTTCGTCTATAATAGTTCTTCATGTTAGCCTCAACCGTTTGATCTGGTAACGATCTACTGAATGTGGTTGATGAGACAATCGAAGAAAAGAAATTGGCAGTTCACAAAACGGGTGTTTCTATAAATCTCCATCTTTAGTGGGCTATTATGTGTTATCGGAAATCATTAGGCTCTAAATAACTGGAGCATCAAATTTTCAAATTATATAATCCCTTATAAGGGTACGTTATCTGCATGCTTCATTACCAAGGAAATCTCCACCGCCGCCCCCACTCCGTCTCTCCCCCCAAATACCCCGGATCTGAAGACCACCATCTACCGTTGGGGTGTCATGTGTGTCAGCAAATCAGGCACCAAGTCGTCCACACCCTAGGAAATATGTGGTTCACTTGCCAGGCACCGGGACATCTGTTTATCCTCTCTCCGCTCCGCCCCACTGCCACCCATCCACTCTCCTTCGGCCCATACAAGTGTTACTGGAAGCCAGACATCTCCCCCCCCCCCAGCCCTGACCCCCACCCCCCAGCGTTTCCCTCGCCCCACCCATGAAGACGGCCGATACGTATCTGCTCTCCTCCTCCAAACTGTGTTTGAACCGCCTTCATTCAATCACTGTTTGAACCCCCAAACATGACGCAATGATTGTCTGCCGCCTTTGCCTTGTAATCGAGTCTTCTTTCATTGCCCCCCCCCCCCCCCGCCCACCCTCACCCTTCCCCTACCCAGTGGTGTTTGTGATGGATTAGGTGAAACTGACGCCAACCTTCCAAGTTTTACCCACGATGCGATTTAAAGGAAAACTCCGTTATTATGAACGTTTATAGACGTATGTTTTACCATACATAGGACATTCCATGGCGTTTTATTTGCAAAACAGGCTCGGCAAATCTTGCTGTCGGTGCTTGGCTTCTTGTTTATAATAAGGTTATGGTCGGAACACGTTGCCGCAGATCAATCCGTGGCAGGGCAGATCTAAGGAGGGGGCGCGGGGGTTAGGGGGATTTCACCCCCCCCCCCCCGCCTCCATTGGGAACGCTAGCATACACTGTTTAAAAGTCAGGCTTTCCTACGAAATACGTCGCAAAGCAACATAGATGCAACCCAGTGGCGGACCCAAGGTTAAACTCACCACTGTTAAGGACGGTTATAAGTGTTAAAGTCGAACAAATTTCACTCTCAATAAGGATGCCGTGTTTCACCCAACTCCTCCTCAGGTTGCACACAAACAAATTTGTGGACACCCGCGGTCATGTCCCCCCACCCCCCGCCCCGGTCGCAAGTTTTTGGATTAAATTCGTAGATTTGCCCCAGCTTGACTAAATGTAATAAGCTTTTCGGGGCTCACAGTACGCTGTGGCGAGATCTCGTGGGTCTCCTTGATAATTACTCCGTGACCTCCAACAAACGACATTTGGGACGGACCCTGCCAATCGATTACTAACATACAAAGGACCAGGCACCCAAGAGATCAGAAGCTTCATGTAACGTGATTTATGTCTAACAATTGCGTAAAGGCGCTTCACTTGTTTGCCAGCTTCGAAGTCCAGCACCAGGGTTTATCGGAACTTTCAAAACATGAACCTCAAACCTATTCTGCCATTATGATATCTAGACAAACCATGAAACCTGCCTATAATTAGCATAGTTAACAATGAAACTGGAACCTACACCTCACTTGGCGCGAAAATTGCAGTTTGATCGTTCAGTTGAGGCCCGAGTTTGCCCAGATCTCGGGATTAAAAATGCCACACTTGCCAAACCGTGGTCCATATACCTTATACAACCACCCACACTGCTTCAATATGTATCATCCTATTGGTGTATTATATTAATTTTCCAAATTAATTTCCTCAGCAGCTGGCCTTTAACATCCGCCCCAATGTATCCAGACCTTCCTCCCTGTGATGCCCGAACCACGAAAGGAAGGGACACCAGCCACGGCTAAAAGCCCACGGCAACGTCCGGCGATCATGCTCCATGTTTTTCTAGATTGCTCAAGAGGCGGGAGAGAATGCCTCTAGTTAACCTGTTAGGCAGAATAATAAATGTTATTAAAAATCAGATAATCCTATTATTGTTTTATGGTAATCCCAATAGTCACTGTAACAAAGTAGGATGAACGAGGCGCCTTCCATATTTATGTTATCGACCAACAGTTTGCGGCATCATTTAATCGACGGTGGTCCTTTTGGTGGGAACGTTTTGTTCAGTTCCCTCTTTGGACATGCTACTATAATATAGTAAAACCTCCCTGCCCGACCACCTCTCTAGCCCGATCTCCTCCCTAATTCAATCATTTTTTATTCCAGTCCCGACGGTCGGCCTATGTCTTAGCATTGTAACGGTATTCTATAACCCGACAACGAACTGTGTTGTGACATTCCGCATACTATGCGGACTAAGTAAGCTTCATATTCACCTTTAGCAATGCTATAAGATGTTTTGCAATATGCTACGTAACATGTAACAATTGGTGTACTGTCCGCAGATTTATTGCATTGTTTGATGGATTAGACACTTATTTTTGCACTAATGAAGCAAGGTTGATTTGATTTGATGCGGGCTTAACGGCACTTTCAGCCTGGAAGGCTATATCTGGCCATATTGGTCAATATTAATCAATATTAATACCCTGAAAATCAATACATGTGATATGAATAAAACCATGAATGCAGTCTTTGTGGAATCGATTAATAGATTAATAAAACCCTGAGGATATCAAGTAACATCGTTGAGCAAATTGTCATAAAACCATGAAAGTGAAGAATGGTGAAACGATAAAGACAATAAATTGTCTAATGAAGCAAGGTAATCATACTAAAGTTATTTTCGCGGGACAGATCGAGTGGCTCTAAGAAATAGCAGTTATTTGAGATTTGCTCATGGGCACATATCCTGATCTGTTTTTGCTCTCGTCCTGTCACCTACCAATACCACCTGGTACCTATTGATTCGGCCTCGAGCAGTATCCAATATAAACACGCCACTCCAGATATTATCTAAACACCAATTGTGGTGAGCCCAATAAGCCACTGGGTATGGATTTAATTCGCCATTTGGATGTGAAAAGCGTATATGTTCAAACCGGTGCTTTTCAGTCACGATTGCTGTGCGAGACACTTCCTCGGTGACCCCTGCATTCAAAATCACTTAGAGTTCCAATGGCATTTCGACATCGCTTGCCAAGGAATTTTCCGTATCGATAAAATTCGATAAAACATAGTTCTTACTATTCACATGTTAGGACAGCACAGCGAAACGTTCTTCAACCATCTTCAAAAGTATTTGCATTCTCACGAAATTTTCTTTGCATCAATATCTGGCAAAGAGAAGAAGAAGTCTTGCAGACATCTTTTGGCTTTCTGCTGATGGCAATTCAATTGCTAGATTGGTGGTGTTTAGGGCCGTTTCCATATGGGAAATAGGGCATTAACATGGCTTAGGCGGCGGGGAAATGGGATTAGATATCCATTTCGGACACTCTTCCCGGCAAAAATTAAGAAGCGCTGGAGGTCCGTCGTCGCTAGCCTATTTCAGTGACAGGTCCGACATCAAATCATCTTTCGTTCTTCCCCTGGGATACATTTACTGCTGTAAAACGCTTAGAAAATGCTGGTCCATGCCATACGGGGGGTCACCACAACCATACCAACATGTCTGTGATGGAAAAGGTTCCGAAAACATCTCTCTTCTAACGAATTTCTTAAATTAATAAAAAGAAACTATCACTGGACGAAAAGAGCCGCGCGAAATACTGACTGACGAGGGCTCTGGCATCCTCTTTATATCATGTTGGTTTTAAGTTAAGTGATTATCGATTTGGCCTCCGATGGTCGGGGGACGTACGAAGTCGTTTCATCCGGTCTGAATGGGCTTGTCTCATACATGATTACTGGGAGGGACCTGAAAGCCCAAATCCATAACACGTTCGTACCTAATTGCTGCGGCGATAAAAATGCTCACATAAATGACCCACACACAACGGCTACCAAACAGTACTTTTTTGATCTAGTACCGACTGCACGAAGCACCGGCCACAAAAATAGGAGGAGGCAGATGTAAAACGAGAAATTAATCGGGCTTTTATGTTTGTTTAGGGCAATAAATAATTTTTCGTCAAAAACTTTTTGTCATCAAGAAAAGGACACTCGGCGTGTAAAGCATTTACTTCTTTATTTCTTCTTTAGTTCTTTTTAGCTCATATTCCTAGTAAGCCTAGTTGCAATGACAGTACGAGCGGTATCGCCAGGACACACTGTCTGTGAATCCTCTTAGAGTGGGGAGAAGCTACAGCCGTTCATCTTCAAATGGTTGGCCCCTGGAATAGCATAGCCAGGAAGGTTGAATAGTAATAAAACGGAGATGCGTTGTCTCGCGAGACGAGAGTTGTGACCTAGGGAGTCCAGAGTAGGGTCTCATAAAATTCGACCGGCTGGTTCCCTGGTAAAATAGTTCTTACACCTTTCTTCCGACCACATTTGCAATATTATTTCATTTTGGGAAAGGAACAGTTTCCAATTCTTAGAAATAAATAAATCTCTAATAATTTAACTGGTAAGTTGATTGCCTATTATGATTTTTGTTCATGGTTTACTGCCTCGGGATATACAATCAAAAGACTTCCTAACACAGTCAGCTAAGCACCATCCGCTGGGTCTGTTCCTGCCACCAACTTCCACAAGCCCCATCTGGAGAAAAACTTGCACTAAACGCATGTGAGGCCATAACCGACTATGACCGCACGGTGGACTGGGGCTAAAGCTAGGCAGGGAGACGGGTATCATAAAGTGAAGTCGGTGGCTAGTGGCATGTTATTGTAGGACTCGATTCACTGCTCTGGTATCTTCAAATTCATCAACCACATGTGGAACGGTAAATCATTAAACAAATAATCATCAAACGATCGAACGCGGCGTACAAAAGGCGCATTACTCCTGCAGATAACCTGCTTCATTACCATTGGCTGTGTGTGATCACGCGGTCTAATCGGCTTGGGCGTCTCTATCGATTTGACCTTGAGTCACATTCAATGTCATCACACCGACCCAGACATTATCTAAACACAGAATGCCCTGTGTGCGAGGAATCGGGCGAGATTCTCGTCGTCAAAGTTGGAAACAATGCTTATTTCCTCTTAATTTGTAAAATAGAAGGATACGTTGGAGTCGTGTTAATTGCCTTCCTACTTTTAAATGCTGTATTGCAAGGCAGAAAGTGTACGAGTAATATCGTTTTGATCATGTTACTATCATGCTACTATGTTGTAAATATCAATTTGAATAACATTTGCTCCCCGTCTTCACCTATTTGTACAGCCATACACGCTAACTGCACTATAGACAGCACGGAAACAATATCATGGTTCCCTCTTTATGCATGTTTTCCTTTGTGTTAATTGCATTTGTGCTCTGAATATGGGTTGGTTGTATATTCAGGACACTTTAACCACTTTTGGTCATATCGCGTCAATGGGAGAAGGAAAAGAGTGCATGGTGCCATGTCCCCGGGAGTAAAACCCTACTCTTTGCGAGCTCTGAATATGGGATATCAATCGATAGCCCAGTGTCAAACCTTTGTACCTTTATGATAGAACTTAATTTTCGAAGTCGTTTTCTGGTGTCACCAACAGTTCAAGCGGCTATTATGATACGTAAGACATATTGCGCAATGTCAGCAAGGTAAGGCAATATCTGACCAAAATGTCGAAAGAGAAAAAGCAATTCATGCTAAAATTTCATTCCATGTACAGACCAATACAGACCATGCGATTCTCCGAAGAGACATCTAAAGGTCGTAATGCAATGAAATCCCGCTGATTCAGATCACCAAGGGAACCACTATCATATTATATCTAGTCTTTGATGGGAAAAGTCGCTGCCAGGTTTTCTTTCCTTGACGACTTGGCTGAATTGATAAAAGAACTCCGGCAGAAAGGAGCCAAATCAAAGACTGAATGTCGGACGCTGTGATGGCTTCGGTATCCACTTTAAATCATGTTGGTTTTTAGTTAAATGACTATCGATTTTGGTTAGGGTTTTGCAAAGCCGTGATCGTCCGGTTGGATGAGAGGGTCCCGATGGCCTGAATCCATAACACACTCACACATAATTAACGCAGATAGGCTTGATTGATATTCTTTCTGGCAACAAGACTTAAAGCATAAAGCGACTAGGCCTGCTGATGCGTATTTGATACGCAAATTTACTTTGTCCTTCCACGGACACAATAAAACCAGGCGTAACACCGATTTCATTAATTAAATTCATGCAATAATAAAAGTATGATTTTACAACGGGATCCAATTTGATAAATGAATCAGAGTATCGTAAACCTAGTTTACTTGACGAAATCGTTTTATTTGCTGATGCCAACCCAACTACATCAAGTTTAGTTTTTCGAAACAACTCACCCCTGGGTACTAAAATAATGGCCGAAGATTTGTTTTTAAGTGTGACCAGCTAGGGTTGTATCTGTATCGACTGACGTTCTCCGTCGATCCGTGTTATGTGCCTATACCAACAGATTTATCACTCACATTAGTACAGGCGCCACATGCTAGGGGGTGGGGGTATAGGAGTGATAGCAGGTAGCATGTATTGGCAGCCGGCTAGCCTTAGCCCCAGTCCACGTGACAGTCCTAGACACGTTGACTCAGATGCGTGTAGTTTTTCTCCAGTTAGGGCTGGTGGAACTGGGGTGGCCGGAACAGACCAAGCGGACGTGCCTCATATAATGACTGTGTTTGGTAGCGTTTTGATTGCATATTCTGAAGAAGTAGTAAACAATGAACATAAAAATGCCGTCACGGTGTAAAAGGGCACTCGTATGAGAATTGCGAACTTTTTGCTTTGCCATATACTCTGTTATGTCTCAAAATGAAATAAATATTGATTAATATGGCATGGAAAAAATGTTATTTTACCAGGGAACCAGCCGGTCAAATTCCATGTGGCCCTACACTAGGTCACAACTGTCATCGGGCGGAACACATTGTGTGAGATAATACTGGTAGGATTAAAAGCCAGCCTGACAGCTCGGGCCTGGCGGGATGTAGGCCCCGGACCCCAGAGCCGGAAGAAGGATGTGATATCTATGGCAACTGCCGGGGACGAGTAATGTACTGGGTGATGGCGGCCGGGACATATATAGGATATATGGATATGTTGCCGCGTGGCACATAAAGGAAACAAAAATGGCTTGGTCTGGGATAAAGTGATAAAGATGACAGAAGGGAAGTACGGAATTTCGACCACGAAGACGTAGGAAGGATGGCCCCGTTACTAAAATAGGAAATAACAAAACGTGCCTCGTGCCTGCATGGTTACACATTATGCAGCTAGACCACTAGTGAATAAGATATTATACTTGTAAGCCCTAACCTGCTCCACACGTTTTGCCGTGCAAGAGTGAATGAATTAAAAACCTGACCAATGAACATCGTGGGGTAATGCCTGATTGCTGGGCCATACAATCGTCAGATTACCTTATAAATATATATATGTATGTTGTATGTTTGGCAGATGTTCGAGGCACTGGCAGGGCGGATCCAGGAATTTGAAAAAGGGGGGCGGGTGAGGGTCCAAAAAAGACGTGCGACCGGGTGGGGGGAGGGTAAGGGGGGGGGGGGTTCACGCCGCGTCAGATAGCGTTCTTCCTCAAAAGAGTGGGGGGGGGGTCCACGCCTGAGGTGGGCTAAATTTTGCTTTGAAAAACGGCATTCTTCCTCAAAAGGGGGGGTCTGGACCCCCCCTGGAAATCCCCCGGGGATCCGCCCCGGCACTTGTAATGAGCAGCCGGAGCTACCCGAGCTCTGAAATCTTAAATTAAGTAAACTTCATTGGCAGCAGTTGGTTGGTTGGTTGGTTGGTTGGTTGATTGTATATTTAGGACGCTTCAACCACTTGGGGTCATATTGCGTCAATGGGAAAAGGAAGGAAGAGCGAAGCCATGTGCTCTGGGTAACCCCCCTGATCTTTACGAAGAAGGACATGAGACCTTTATCCTGCGACCATACAGACATGGCTACAACTACATGGGCGCAAACGTGTGCCGTTAGGCCATCAGCATTGACAGCAGTAATCCAAGGTACGAGCATATATTGCATCCATGACAAGAGGTTCCTATATAGGAATGAATCTATGTAGTGTCGCCGTTCTCTCTGATGACACACGATATCCATAGCAACCACCTCGGCAACGTCGTACGCTGGCTGCTGAGAACACCGATGACCTGGGATGGTCGCCATGGATACGGAGGCGTTGTGAGCCTTGATGTATCACGAACAAGATGTCAGTGATCTGTCGGACAGCTTTGATCATGGCACCATTGCGTAAGAGAAGGTCATGATCTGATCTGATGCAGAGGGGAGTTTGCCAGGGTTCGTTATCCTTCGTTATGTATTGCGTTGGCGTTCCGCCATCTTTCACCCACAGCTAGGATAACGTCGCGTCTGATATATATCCTGTGGCTTAGATCTCATCGAACACTGATTAATCTAAATGTCCCTTCAATCGTACATTCGATTTATGAAGTTTGATGTGATCAGGGATTTATTGTGCTAAACTTGGCCAATAAATATTTTCTAATCGACTCATAGACATAGACGTGACGTCACTGTGACGTCATTGTTATTGTGACGTCATCGATGAGGTCGAAAGGGTAGCAAATTGAGCGGTCATTCCAAACTATTACGCCAAGTGCGTCGATAAGACACGTAATTAAGGGGCCAAATGTTCATACATATTCTCAAAACAATTAAGCCACGATAGGATATTATACATATGAGAGTCCCAACTCTAGGGTGGCACAAATGACAATCATGTCTGCTATCACTCTCTGCCTTCGACTTACTCCGCTAGCGCTCTATTATATCTCTGTTGTCGCATACGTCCTGAATGCATTTTCACACTCGCTCGCCAGGGCGGCGATGCGCATTTGATAGGAAAAATGCGCCGCGCATTTCTACAAATTAGTGCCGGGGACCCAGCCTAAGCCTAATAACACACGGTATCAGGTGATGAAAAGAAAGAGTTCAGTCACAATTATAACTTCTTCGAATGGGCACAAGATGTTTTTTTGCTGTATTAAATACACATAGCCCGTTGTTTTTATATTTTATTCTTGAAAATTATAATGTTGCAAGAAATTACAGCTGATTTGATCGTTTTTCAAAAATCTTGTAATTTGCCCCCGGCCGACAGCAGCGGTAACGGCGGAGCTTGCGTAGCGCCACCGTGCGGGGAGTCTGCTATATCATCGAACCGCGTGACGGTATCATGGTGAGGTCATTCGCATTTGTTGAGTGAGCCATGTTGAACAAGCCAGTCGTCTCGGAAGGTTTCATGTTCAAAATATGATTATTTTTCTCATTATGGCTCTTACTATGACTTGAATTGTCACTATTATCAGGATTATGATAGTTATGCATGTATATCTTTATTCACCCATGTATCACTAGCTATATGTTAATTACATTTTTTTATATAGAACCTGATAGTGGATGTGATTATTTGTGACCTCGCCGCCATAATGCAAATGTACAAAGTGAAAATATATGTTATTGACTCGACTTGACTTCCTTGAGTTCCATTATGCGACTGCCTCTGATCAATATAGGACAGCGTGCGTGACACACTATGTTATTCTGACAGTCTTATAATAATGTTGCCCCGTGCCTCTGTGTTTCACGTTACGCGGCCTTTCATTCCAACACGCGGCTGGGCCCCAACATTCCAACGTGTAAGAACCATAGGAGCCGTAGCCAACTTGCCCCAACATTCCAACGTGTAAGAACCATAGGAGCCGTAGCCAACTTGTCCCAACATTCCAACGTGTAAGAACCATAGGAGCCGTAGCCAACTTGCCCCAACATTCCAACGTGTAAGAACCATAGGAGCCGTAGCCAACTTGCCCCAACATTCCAACGTGTAAGAACCATAGGAGCCGTAGCCAACTTGCCCCAACATTCCAACGTGTAAGAACCATAGGAGCCGTAGCCAACTTGCCCCAACATTCCAACGTGTAAGAACCATAGGAGCCGTAGCCAACTTGCCCCAACATTCCAACGTGTAAGAACCATAGGAGCCGTAGCCAACTTGCCCCAACATTCCAACGTGTAAGAACCATAGGAGCCGTAGCCAACTTGCCCCAACATTCCAACGTGTAAGAACCATAGGAGCCGTAGCCAACTTGCCCCAACATTCCAACGTGTAAGAACCATAGGAGCCGTAGCCAACTTGCCCCAACATTCCAACGTGTAAGAACCATAGGAGCCGTAGCCAACTTGCCCCAACATTCCAACGTGTAAGAACCATAGGAGCCGTAGCCAACTTGCCCCAACATTCCAACATGTAAGAACCATAGGAGCAGTAGCTAACTTGCCCCAACATTCCAACGTGTAAGAACCATAGGAGCCGTAGCCAACTTGCCCCAACATTTCAACGTGTAAGAACCATAGAAGCCGTAGCCAACTTGTCCCAACATTCCAACGTGTAAGAACCATAGGAGCCGTAGCCAACTTGCCCCAACATTCCAACGTGTAAGAACCATAGGAGCCGTAGCCAACTTGCCCCAACATTCCAACGTGTAAGAACCATAGGAGCCGTAGCCAACTTGCCGTACGTAGCAAACGTGCTGTGGGTGGTTGGTTGGTTGGTTGCATATTCAGGACGCTTTAACTACTTTAGGTCATATCGCGTCAATGGGAGAAGGAAGGGATTGTGGAGCCATATCCCCGGGGGTAACCCCCTACTCTTTGCGAAGAAGGACGTGAAATCTTTATCCTGCGACAACACAGACATGGCCACAGCGGGGCGCGAACCACCGATTCACGTGCCATTAGGTGCCGTCAGGTGGCCAGAGCACTCAATGCGAGAGCTCTAACCCACTGAGCTACCGGGCCGGCTGTGAGTGGATTTTTCTCGTCATATACCAACACAACCCTTAAATTTTTTATCCTGCACCTCCCCTTCATCATACACCCCACCCCTCTACACTCCCCTTGTTTAGTATGGCTCTCTTCCAGCTCCAGTAGTGTGTTTCTTGGACCACTCGCTCCCCTCGCCCCCCCCCTCCCCCTCCCCCTGCGACACACCTCCATGATTCTCTGGTTCACCCACTAAAAGTGTCCTAAATCCCCTGTACCTTTTTTTTTGAAAACCCATTCGCTATGGATTCATTCACCTCAATATTATCACAGATGCTTTCTTGGCTGAACTTGTGTCACGTGCAAAAAGTGCGGCCTAAAGCGTTAATCGGTTCAAGCCGGAAGGAAAACGACAAGTGACACTACGGCACTGATGTATTAGGAAAATAACACCTTCTCCCATAGGGTAAGTTTTGCGGTGACATGTAAGCTGGCTGTGAAGGAATGCCAGAGGGGAAATCATTAAGGCGATGCATCATCTGCTCTTCGACAGCTAGCCCGTCTAGAATTTTTTTTGCAAGCGCACTTTACATTGCACAACAAGTGCCTCTTCCTTGTCTGGTAACATACGTCACAGAGGGAGTTGGAGGGGAAGGGGGTGGGGCGGGATGGTGGCGGGGGAGGGGGGGAGGCGTTTAGTTATCCTGGACACAACGTTGTCCTTCTTTCCACGATGTAATGTTATTGCCATATTGTTTTTGCATGTTTGGTGTTTATTGCATCTGGTTGACCATATCTCAGTGAAGAAAACCTGTTCCCAGGAAAAACGAGAGGAGATAAAGAGAGAACATCGCGTGTTTTTCGTTCATAAATTGCTGTATGGAGGAAGGGTGACTGCAGCGCAGCCGCCATAACTGTGGCGTGGAGTGTTAGATAGGGCATTACAGGACGCATATCGATAGCTCACACCGTTTGGCCGTATTGGTTACCGCAGCACAGGCGAAGGAAGCGGAGAGGCTGTGCCCGCCCCCGACCCCCCCCCCCCCTCTCCCCCTTCCTCCATCACTCGGGCTCCTCCTGCCAGGATGCATGCGTTAAACCATAGGTATAGAAATCAGGGGTGGGTGGGGGGAGGAGGGAGGCATGAGAGTATCTCCTCACCTCGTTCGTTCATCAATTTGCTGAGCCCCCTCCCCCCCCCCCCCACACCAACCCCAGACGTCAGTTTGCTGCGGGTAGTATTTGCCATGCCGCTCACTAATGCCCCATCTTCTCCCCCTCCCCCTCCCCCTCCTCCTCCCCGCCTCCTCTCCCACCCGCAACCGAAAAAAAATGTCCAAATGTCACCCTTTCGGCAAATATATGCGAAATTTTTTTTTTACTAACATTATCATATTTATCTCTAATTTGCAATGTACGGATCGCTCTTAGCACAAACCACTGTTTCTAAATAGCTCACGTATTACGCGCGCAGCACCTTCCAGACTAATGGAGTGTGATCCCGATTTACATTTTGGTGCCGAGTGCCGTAGAACCAGATAGAACAGTGGCGCCATCTGGTGAGGGAATCACCCATGCGTAGCAAGCACAAACGTCAAGTTAGCATGGATTACAGTGAATGTTCGGCTAGAGGAAGTTAGCATGGATTACAGTGAATGTTCGGCTAGAGGAAGGCAGCTTTGTGATATATAATGTATACGCAATGATTGCAGGGGTGGATCCAGCAGACAACCATGTGAGGGTCACCAGCGGGCGCAGATCCAGAAATTTGATAGGGGTGGGGGGCACTTTGGGTTCTAAATGCTTACGATCGGGGGGGGCGTCTAGGGGACCAAAATAAGGGGTTCATATTATAATATAGTGGGTCCAGTGGTACAAACAGGCGGGAGGGCTGTCAACATCCGCCATTGAAAAAGATCATCCTCGCTCGAAAAAATGGGGGGGGGGGTGCTCAGACCCACAATACCCCCTTCCCCCCGATATCGTCATAATGCATTTGCGGCAAGCAACAGCAATAACCTGTGATCCCTGTGACCCCCAACTATCTACCAACGAGGGGACACAGGACCCGTGAGATCCCACCTTGGATCCACGCCTGGACTGAAAGGAAAGAATAGAACACGCCCCATAGCGGACCGAATAATGAAATACTTTTCAACGTTAATAATGGACTGATATAGATGTTCATAATAGGGTTGTGTGATATACTGTATTATGTACATCATGCTTGGTGTCATTTCATGTGCTATAAATGAAATATATAAAGCATACAAACTTCCATCATACGCATCTTGTGCGACAACCAATAATTCGCCTCTGCAGTTTACATGCTCTATATGCCAAATACCTTTTACATCCCAATTAATGGAGTTCTAAGATTATCAGCAATAGACCCAATACGGTCTACATAGCAAAGGCGTATCTGTGTCTAATGATTGCTTCACATTTGATCCATGGTCGTGTTATCCGAGAAATTCTCTTGGCTCGGTTAGATCCAGTGTGTGCACAAATATAGCCTCAAACACCGGTAAATCCTCCTCCCGTGTACATGAAGACATTTTTATGATCCATCATCATCTTCCTTCCGTGGTACGGCGTTATTAAATATCTGAGATGCCCGTTTTAAAAGTCAAGTGAGCAATTTTCCCACGCCGCTGGCCGCCACAGGGCTGCTGTCCCTGCTGCCGCTGCTTCCTGGTACCTGGAGTCTTGTCTGCGGTCAAGACATCGCTCAGGCCGTACATGGAGTTGCCCCCAAGGAACAATTGCGATGGCGGCTGGAGGGTTCACGGGTGTCTGGACAGGGGGAGGCCTCCTTGAGCGTCAGCCGCCAGTCTGCTGCGCCGTGCCTCTACCGGGGTATCAGGAGACGGGGCTGAAGAGGGGGTGTATGACGACGGAGGGGGTGGAGGTGGGGTTAAATAGGAGGTGGGGGGAGGGGCGAAAAAATACAGAAAAAAAAGTGGCAGAGAGAAAGAGAGGGGAAGAAAGAGACAGTGAGAGGGAGAATAGAGAAGGGCGAAATAAGAAGCGAAATACGGGGAGACAGAGAGAGCAACAAGCAGAAAGCGCTACTTAGGGAGGGAAAAACGAACGAGAGAAAGCGAGAAAAACAACAGAGATGGCAATACAGAACAAAGCGACACAATTAGAGAGACAAGGATGGCAATACAGAACAAAGCGACACAATTAGAGAGGCAACGATGGTAATACAGAACAAAGCGACACAATTAGAGAGGCGACGATGGCAATACAGAACAAAGCGACACAATAAGAGAAACAACGATGGCAATACAGAACAAAGCGACACAATTAGATAGACATCGATGGCAATACCGAACAAAGCGACACAATTAGAGAGACAACAATGGCAATACAGAACAAAGCGACACAATTAGAGAGGCAACGATGGCAATACAGAACAAAGCGACACAATTAGAGAGGCAACGATGGCAATACAGAACAAAGCGACACAATTAGAGAGGCGACGATGACAATACAGAACAAAGCGACACAATTAGAGAGGCAACGATGGCAATACAGAACAAAGCGACACAATTAGAGAGGCAACGATGGCAATACAGAACAAAGCGACACAATTAGAGAGGCAACGATGGCAATACAGAACAAAGCGACACAATTAGAGAGGCAACGATGGCAATACAGAACAAAGCGACACAATTAGAGAGGCGACGATGGCAATACAGAACAAAGCGACACAATTAGAGAGGCGACGATGGCAATACAGAACAAAGCGACACAATTAGAGAGGCGACGATGGCAATACAGAACAAAGCGACACAATAAGAGAAACAACGATGGCAATACAGAACAAAGCGACACAATTAGAGAGGCAACGATGGCAATACAGAACAAAGCGACATAATTAGAGAGGCAACGATGGCAATACAGAACAAAGCGACACAATTAGAGAGGCAACGATGGCAATACCGAACAAAGCGACACAATTAGAGAGGCAACGATGGCAATACAGAACAAAGCGACACAATTAGAGAGGCGACGATGGCAATACAGAACAAAGCGACACAATTAGAGAGGCAACGATGGCAATACAGAACAAAGCGACACAATTAGAGAGGCAACGATGGCAATACAGAACAAAGCGACACAATTAGAGAGGCAACGATGGTAATACAGAACAAAGCGACACAATAAGAGAAACAACGATGGCAATACAGAACAAAGCGACACAATTAGGGAGGCAACGATGGCAATACAGAACAAAGCGACACAATTAGAGAGGCAACGATGGCAATACAGAACAAAGCGACACAATTAGAGAGGCAACGATGGCAATACAGAACAAAGCGACACAATTAGAGAGGCGACGATGACACTACAGAACAAAGCGACACAATTAGAGAGGCGACGATGGCAATACAGAACAAAGCGACACAATTAGAGAGGCGACGATGGCAATACAGAACAAAGCGACACAATAAGAGAAACAACGATGGCAATACAGAACAAAGCGACACAATTAGAGAGGCAACGATGGCAATACAGAACAAAGCGACATAATTAGAGAGGCAACGATGGCAATACAGAACAAAGCGACACAATTAGAGAGGCAACGATGGCAATACAGAACAAAGCGACACAATTAGAGAGGCAACGATGGCAATACAGAACAAAGCGACACAATTAGAGAGGCGACGATGGCAATACAGAACAAAGCGACACAATTAGAGAGGCGACGATGGCAATACAGAACAAAGCGACACAATTAGAGAGGCGACGATGGCAATACAGAACAAAGCGACACAATAAGAGAAACAACGATGGCAATACAGAACAAAGCGACACAATTAGAGAGGCAACGATGGCAATACAGAACAAAGCGACATAATTAGAGAGGCAACGATGGCAATACAGAACAAAGCGACACAATTAGATAGACATCGATGGCAATACCGAACAAAGCGACACAATTAGAGAGACAACAATGGCAACACAGAACAAAGCGACACAATTAGAGAGGCAACAATGGCAATACAGAACAAAGCGACACAATTAGAGAGGCAACGATGGCAATACAGAACAAAGCGACACAATTAGAGAGGCAACGATGGCAATACAGAACAAAGCGACACAATTAGAGAGGCAACGATGGCAATACAGAACAAAGCGACACAATTAGAGAGGCGACGATGGCAATACCGAACAAAGCGACACAATTAGAGAGGCAACGATGGCAATACAGAACAAAGCGACACAATTAGAGAGGCAACGATGGCAATACAGAACAAAGCGACACAATTAGAGAGGCAACGATGGCAATACCGAACAAAGCGACACAATTAGAGAGGCAACGATGGCAATACAGAACAAAGCGACACAATTAGAGAGGCGACGATGGCAATACAGAACAAAGCGACACAATTACAGAGACAACAATGGCAATACAGAACAAAGCGACAAAATTAGAGAGGCAACAATGGCAATACAGAACAAAGCGACACAATTAGAGAGGCAACGATGGCAATACAGAACAAGGCGACACAATTAGAGAGGCAACGATGGTAATACAGAACAAAGCGACACAATAAGAGAAACAACGATGGCAATACAGAACAAAGCGACACAATTAGAGAGGCAACGATGGCAATAAAGAACAAAGCGACACAATTAGAGAGGCAACGATGGCAATACAGAACAAAGCGAC
The DNA here is from genome assembly GCA_964019135.1 of Arenicola marina. NCBI lineage: Eukaryota > Metazoa > Annelida > Polychaeta > Arenicolidae > Arenicola > Arenicola marina. The sequence goes on from OZ025263.1 coordinate 13,023,498, forward strand.
ACAATTAGAGAGGCAACGATGGCAATACAGAACAAAGCGACATAATTAGAGAGGCAACGATGGCAATACAGAGCAAAGCGACACAATTAGATAGACATCGATGGCAATACCGAACAAAGCGACACAATTAGAGAGACAACAATGGCAATACAGAACAAAGCGACACAATTAGAGAGGCAACAATGGCAATACAGAACAAAGCGACACAATTAGAGAGGCAACGATGGCAATACAGAACAAAGCGACACAATTAGAGAGGCAACGATGGCAATACCGAACAAAGCGACACAATTAGAGAGGCAACGATGGCAATACAGAACAAAGCGACACAATTAGAGAGGCAACGATGGCAATACAGAACAAAGCGACACAATTAGAGAGGCAACAATGGCAATACAGAACAAAGCGACACAATTAGAGAGGCAACGATGGCAATACAGAACAAGGCGACACAATTAGAGAGGCAACGATGGTAATACAGAACAAAGCGACACAATAAGAGAAACAACGATGGCAATACAGAACAAAGCGACACAATTAGAGAGGCAACGATGGCAATACAGAACAAAGCGACACAATTAGAGAGGCAACGATGGCAATACAGAACAAAGCGACACAATTAGAGAGGCAACGATGGCAATACAGAACAAAGCGACATAATTAGAGAGGCAACGATGGCAATACAGAACAAAGCGACACAATTAGATAGACATCGATGGCAATACCGAACAAAGCGACACAATTAGAGAGACAACAATGGCAATACAGAACAAAGCGACACAATTAGAGAGGCAACAATGGCAATACAGAACAAAGCGACACAATTAGAGAGGCAACGATGGCAATACAGAACAAAGCGACACAATTAGAGAGGCAACGATGGCAATACAGAACAAAGCGACACAATTAGAGAGGCAACGATGGCAATACCGAACAAAGCGACACAATTAGAGAGGCAACGATGGCAATACAGAACAAAGCGACACAATTAGAGAGGCAACGATGGCAATACAGAACAAAGCGACACAATTACAGAGACAACAATGGCAATACAGAACAAAGCGACACAATTAGAGAGGCAACAATGGCAATACAGAACAAAGCGACACAATTAGAGAGGCAACGATGGCAATACAGAACAAGGCGACACAATTAGAGAGGCAACGATGGTAATACAGAACAAAGCGACACAATAAGAGAAACAACGATGGCAATACAGAACAAAGCGACACAATTAGAGAGGCGACGATGGCAATACAGAACAAAGCGACACAATTAGAGAGGCAACGATGGCAATACAGAACAAAGCGACACAATTAGAGAGGCAACGATGGCAATACAGAACAAAGCGACACAATTAGAGAGGCAACGATGGCAATACAGAACAAAGCGACACAATTAGAGAGGCAACGATGGCAATACAGAACAAAGCGACACAATTAGAGAGACAACAATGGCAATACAGAACAAAGCGACACAATTAGAGAGGCAACCATGGCAATACAGAACAAAGCGACACAATTAGAGAGGCAACGATGGCAATACAGAACAAGGCGACACAATTAGAGAGGCAACGATGGTAATACAGAACAAAGCGACACAATAAGAGAAACAACGATGGCAATACAGAACAAAGCGACACAATTAGAGAGGCAACGATGGCAATACAGAACAAAGCGACACAATTAGAGAGGCGACGATGGCAATACAGAACAAAGCGACACAATTAGAGAGACAACGATGGCAATACAGAACAAAGCGACACAATTAGAGAGGCAACGATGGCAATACAGAACAAAGCGACACAATTAGAGAGGCGACGATGGCAATACAGAACAAAGCGACACAATTAGAGAGGCGACGATGGCAATACAGAACAAAGCGACACAATTAGAGAGACAACGATGGCAATACAGAACAAAGCGACACAATTAGAGAGGCAACGATGGCAATACAGAACAAAGCGACACAATTAGAGAGGCGACGATGGCAATACAGAACAAAGCGACACAATTAGAGAGACAACGATGGCAATACAGAACAAAGCGACACAATTAGAGAGGCAACGATGGCAATACAGAACAAAGCGACACAATTAGAGAGGCAACGATGGCAATACAGAACAAAGCGACACAATTAGAGAGGCGACGATGGCAATACAGAACAAAGCGACACAATTAGAGAGACAACGATGGCAATACAGAACAAAGCGACACAATTAGAGAGGCAACGATGGCAATACAGAACAAAGCGACACAATTAGAGAGACAACGATGGCAATACAGAACAAAGCGACACAATTAGAGAGGCAACGATGGCAATACAGAACAAAGCGACACAATTAGAGAGGCGACGATGGCAATACAGAACAAAGCGACACAATTAGAGAGGCGACGATGGCAATACAAAACAAAGCGACACAATTAGAGAGGCGACGATGGCAATACAGAACAAAGCGACACAATTAGAGAGACAACGATGGCAATACAGAACAAAGCGACACAATTAGAGAGGCAACGATGGCAATACAGAACAAAGCGACACAATTAGAGAGGCGACGATGGCAATACAGAACAAAGCGACACAATTAGAGAGACAACGATGGCAATACAGAACAAAGCGACACAATTAGAGAAACAACGATGGCAATACAGAACAAAGCGACACAATTAGAGAGGCAACGATGGCAATACAGAACAAAGCGACACAATTAGAGAGGCAACGATGGCAATACAGAACAAAGCGACACAATTAGAGAGGCAACGATGGCAATACAGAACAAAGCGACACAATTAGAGAGACAACGATGGCAATACAGAACAAAGCGACACAATTAGAGAGGCAACGATGGCAATACAGAACAAAGCGACACAATTAGAGAGGCGACGATGGCAATACAGAACAAAGCGACACAATTAGAGAGACAACGATGGCAATACAGAACAAAGCGACACAATTAGAGAGGCAACGATGGCAATACAGAACAAAGCGACACAATTAGAGAGGCAACGATGGCAATACAGAACAAAGCGACACAATTAGAGAGACAACGATGGCAATACAGAACAAAGCGACACAATTAGAGAGGCAACGATGGCAATACAGAACAAAGCGACACAATAAGAGAAACAACGATGGCAATACAGAACAAAGCGACACAATTAGAGAGGCAACGATGGCAATACAGAACAAAGCGACACAACTAGAGAGGCAACGATGGCAATACAGAACAAAGCGACACAATTAGAGAGGCAACGATGGCAATACAGAACAAAGCGACACAATTAGAGAGGCGACGATGGCAATACAGAACAAAGCGACACAATTAGAGAGACAACGATGGCAATACAGAACAAAGCGACACAATTAGAGAGGCAACGATGGCAATACAGAACAAAGCGACACAATTAGAGAGGCGACGATGGCAATACAGAACAAAGCGACACAATTAGAGAGACAACGATGGCAATACAGAACAAAGCGACACAATTAGAGAGGCAACGATGGCAATACAGAACAAAGCGACACAATTAGAGAGGCAACGATGGCAATACAGAACAAAGCGACACAATTAGAGAGGCGACGATGGCAATACAGAACAAAGCGACACAATTAGAGAGACAACGATGGCAATACAGAACAAAGCGACACAATTAGAGAAACAACGATGGCAATACAGAACAAAGCGACACAATTAGAGAGACAACGATGGCAATACAGAACAAAGCGACACAATTAGAGAGGCAACGATGGTAATACAGAACAAAGCGACACAATAAGAGAAACAACGATGGCAATACAGAACAAAGCGACACAATTAGAGAGACAACGATGGCAATACAGAACAAAGCGACACAATTAGAGAGGCAACGATGGCAATACAGAACAAAGCGACACAATAAGAGAAACAACGATGGCAATACAGAACAAAGCGACACAATTAGAGAGACAACGATGGCAATACAGAACAAAGCGACACAATTAGAGAGGCAACAATGGCAATACAGAACAAAGCGACACAATTAGAGAGACAACGATGGCAATACAGAACAAAGCGACACAATTAGAGAGGCAACGATGGCAATACAGAACAAAGCGACACAATTAGAGAGGCAACGATGGCAATACAGAACAAAGCGACATAATTAGAGAGGCAACGATGGCAATACAGAACAAAGCGACACAATTAGAGAGGCAACAATGGCAATACAGAACAAAGCGACACAATTAGAGAGGCAACGATGGCAATACAGAACAAAGCGACACAATTAGAGAGGCAACGATGGCAATACCGAACAAAGCGACACAATTAGAGAGACAACGATGGCAATACAGAACAAAGCGACACAATTAGAGAGACAACGATGGCAATACAGAACAAAGCGACACAATTAGAGAGACAACGATGGCAATACAGAACAAAGCGACACAATTAGAGAGGCAACGATGGCGATACAGAACAAAGCGACACAATTAGAAAGACAAGTATGGCAAGAAACACATATTATTAGACAGAGTGAGCCTCAAGAGAGAAAGATACCGAGACAGACGAGAGCAAAAGGCAGACGTGAAAACGATACTAGAGATACTAGGGATACTAGAGACGAAAGAAACGAGACGAACCTGCAGTAAGAGACAGAGAAGAAAAAATCGAGCTCGAGGCGAAACCGTGAATTAAGACTGACACCACTGCGGGACAACGCGCTATACGTATAGACTGGGCGACGATATAAACACCGAAAAGACTTAAGCCTTACGGTAAAATATTAAAATAAAAACGGTTTTCCATCACAGATCAACACGGTACAACGACTTTGACGAGGAGGATGGGCATAGGAGTCACAGGGGGACAAGCTCTGTTATCGAGGGCTATCTCATACAGCAGTGCGTCGTTCCGCTGCACTTGAGGCGAGTCGGGGTCGGATGGCGTGAATGATAAATCCGCCACTTGGTCACACGCCGTACCGGGATATCTATTGAAGTACGTTGTTTACCGCAAGCAGTGCGTCATCATTCACGGCGGGCGACGTAGAAATGTAGTCCCCTAGCGGCCATTTTTTATTCATTGTAGCATTGTGAGCTTCCATTTTTTGATTGTGTTGATTGTTCGGCGTTATAATGAGGAAGCCAACGGTAGTGGCACGACCGGAACAAAGGGCTGGAGTGATGACGGTGTCCTGTCACTCGCGGATCCATTGGGAGGGGGTGGGGGGTAGGGCGAGGAGGGGGGGGGGCATGGGACTCTGGAGCCCATTGTTTGATCATGGAAGCCAAGTTTTGGGACAGGCTGTTTTAACCCTAATCTTATTTGTTCTCAGTGTCCGGCTTTTCGGACAGTTCGTCCCATCTAACATTAACCCATATAGCTGGTGTCCGAGGCCATTTTGGGTGCATAAAGGCCAAGCTGAGCTCCTGGGACAATGAAACGGGGTTTGAAGATCCATGCCCCAGATGCCGGTGCCAGGGTGCGAATCCACCACTTGATGTACATTACTCCTTGCTAGCCAAATGAGCTCCCTATTTGAAATGGCACAGTGTTGTATGAACAACAGACCGATCCACACTCCGACATTAAACCCCGTCCACGCTTGAGTCCTTTTTCTTTAATCGTGAGTATGAAATTGACAATCATAGTTGATGGAAGGTACAAAGGAGTAGTGTTCATGTCTGAAACCGACCACAAAGTGACATGCTGCTTGGTTTGTCCGACTTGTTTGTCCGACAAAACGCACGTTGAAGACCGTTTTTCACCACATGATTGAATAAAAGCAGCAGCGACGTCAGTGAATGATTGACGGCCTGGATCGGTCTATTATATCAAGTCGCTGATGAAGCATCCCTATTTTGACATGTTAATTAAATCGCCTGTTATGGTTTGTTCTCATATAATCGAGTGATGAACGCGCATTGCTCAAGCGCATCTCTCCAGTTCGTAACCCTCTAGTCATAGAGTTACTATGGAAACCTATCAGCATCACTGCCACAACGTGGGTCCTGGGAACTAACGGGTTAATGACCTTTGACCCAGTGGCTCTCACTGAAATATAAGACTACCCAGCCAGGATCAGCAGCGTACGATATGGGCAACGGGCGCTATTGGTTTCTCGGGGTCAAAGGAGGTTATGTCGGCCAATAACTGACCCCAAGCATACTTTTTGTGGAGGCCAGGAGAAGTTGGGGAATGTAGGGGAGGGGGGGGGGGCAGGGGGGGGGGGGAGTGCAGGGGAGAGGGTGGGCGAGTGAGGAGGAAGTGGGCGGGGATGGGGGATTAAGAGAGGAAGCCGGCCGGGGACGGGGGGGGGGCCGAGTTGAGGGAGAGGAGTGGAGGCGTGGCGTGGCGTGGCGTGGAGTACTGGGAGATTTAGAGCAAAAACGAGAATGTGTCCGGATTAAGAATAAAGGACTGAAGAGAACCACCGAGAATTCTGGTACATAGCCGCCTTACCCCCTGAGGCAAGGGGCAGTCATAGAGTGGAGCGTACTGGGAAATGCGAACCCCTGGCTGGCACAGTACAGGTTTCCTTGATGGAGATGTGGGGGGGGGGCTGGTGGAAAAGGTGGTGGGAAAGGGGGAGAGACGGCGGAGAGAGCGGGAGGACGGAGGGAGGGTGGGGAGGACGGGGAGAGCGGGAGAGGGAGGGGGGCGGGGAGGAAGGGGCGACACATACTTCGCGAGAATGAGATCCGTTACTTCAGTTGGGACATCAATGAAATGACGTCATTGTTACTATGGCCATCGCACAGACATCGTCTGAGCCCCCCCCCCCCCCCCCCCACTGACCCCCCGGTGGTGTCTCGAGATCTCGAGATTTTCGCTGACCCTGGGGAGGGATTGGAGCTGAAATATCCAGAGCCGCTGAAAGGAAAAGAGCAGGTCTAGGGCCGCGTGCAAGAATCGTTGCTTTTTTAAAAGCATGTTGGCCCTTATTTAATTCTTACCTGATTAAATATTTATTTAATGACTTATTTAGTGGTACAAATTTTACGTTGTGCTTTCTATTCTTTCCGGACGAAACAGTACGGTTATTTTGAACCACATATGATACATGATTGTTATGATGACTTCAATTTCTCACGATACGTAATACAGTATACAAACCGATGAAACCTACATTGCCAGTTTCTTTATCAAGGCAAAAGTATCACATAGTCCACATATTTACATATTGCCCCATATAAATTATCTGAACCACGGATGCGTTACCCTTGCTAATTTAATCGGAAACGGCAATGGCGGCAAGTACTGTCCTAATTGTTATGACGTTGTACTAAATAAAAATGCCTCCCACGATGAGAAGCACCAATGGTCTTAACCAACATAAACATTTTCTTTATTAATAGCATATGCATTTGCTCAACACGGACATAAATACATCCTTTCTATAGACTGCTGTATGAACAATGTCAATGAAATTGATGACTCTGATGATGAAATTGCTGACTGATGAGGGAAGTAACGACTAATGATGAAGATGATGATGCAAATGATGACTATGATGATGCAAGTGATGACATGATGCATACAATGATAAAATTGATGAGGAGAAAAAGTTGATTTTGATGCTGCAAATGATGACTATTAATGGACAACTGACGTATCTATAACAGCGGAACCAATAAGACGGCATATTAAATGTCAAGGTGTAATCAACTAACGCTCTTTGTCCCTCAATTACAGGGTACTCGACTGCCGTCTGCCCTCCCCCCCCCACCAGCCCCCCTCCTACCCTCACGCTCCTCTCCTTCGCCAGATTTGCCTTCCGAGAGTTTTCGGAGAGGTTGTTGACCGTATATCTAGTACTGCCGCCTGGCACTGCTCTACATTCCCTCGTCTCCAGTAGAGGCGCCACGGGTCCCATTCTCCTCGGGAATGGTCGTCATCAGGGGATCAGGTAATGACGGTGTGCTCGACGCCGGCCGTAGCACCTGCTTCAAATGTCGAGATATGTCGAGGGTTGGGAAGAAGGGCAGAGACTGGGGGGGGGGGGGCAGGGCGGCACAGGGAAGGGCAGCCAGGTTGAGGGCGGAGGGGGCATCGTGGGTAGGTGAATAGGAGGCGGGGTAATATGCACCGGGGACGTGGAAGGGGTTATACAGGGACGGGGACATAGGGTGGCGGGGGGCTGTATATAGTGGGTGGGTCGGGGTGGACAGGGCATAGCCAGCTGATGAGGGGATATCGGTAACACGGGACCGATCGAGCGATCAATATCAATATAGATCCACCTTTAAAGTTGAATTTTATCCAAAACGTCATCAAAGAAATCTCAAATAATCGATATCGCACAAAAACATCCGGCTTCTCAGTCAAACACTTCAAACATGTATTGTCTGTCGATCCATCTCTCAGACTTTCGCTTGTTATTCAATTTCATAGGTCTATATAACAAGCTCATACTGAGCCGAAGTGAAGGCTAACTGTTCATTCCATGCGTGGAGTTCATTCCAAACACACAGCTGACATATATCTCAGCAAAATGAGGCCTTAAATCTGCCACCGCTCGGTGGCACTTAATTTAAGTCTGTCTGAGATGGTTTCTCGCGGCGTATTGATACTAAAACAGGTTCTCGACCGCACTGTGGATCTCGCGAGAAACTGTCTTGAGTTGGGGTAGGCTCTTCCACGTGCAGCCTCACCTCCGCTCGCTGTAACCTGAGAGATGGGGGGCCACGCAGCGAGGGGCTGTGGACAAGACTACAGCTCGGGCACCAACGGGGGCAGTCGTGAGACAAAAAACAAACATTCCTTGAGGCTGGATCGACTTAATACCGAGATGTGACATGTTCATATTTACTTTAACCGTCGGTCGTTATAGTTAATGCCAACCTCGTCTGAGTCAAACCAACTCCAGAGAGTACCATTTCCAACCTTGTCTCAGTTGAACCAACTCCAGAGATTTCCACATGAGTGTTCTAATGTGAACATTAAGATATTACCTCTTTAGCTGGACCTCCAGAGGGTTAAGCTCAGACGGACTCTCCTCTCAGCCGAGTCATAAAAACCATGAACAACCACCGCCTCGACGTCGCCTCCACTCTGCAGACATCAGAACATTATCATACTGGAATGTCCTTGCATTAATGCTTTTTTTCACATTAATAATTGGGGTAGCCTATAGACTGGCGTTGTGGTTGTTGCCAATGTGGTTAGGGTCAGTCAGTACATAACACCACGGCTTGATGGCTTATTTCATTGTAATTTTTTGATGAGTATTCCATTAATTTTATTTTATTGTAATGTATTGATAAGTATTCCATTAATTTTATTTTATTGTAATTTATTGATAAGTATTCCATTAATTAAATTTTATTGTCATTTATTGATAAGTATTCCATTAATTTTATTTTATTGTAATTTATTGATAAGTATTCCATTGATATTTCGTCCTCGGCGTTTATGGATAACGACATGAAACTGAACAGAGCTTGCCACATACTGCCGGCCGAGTGGGCTCGTTCCGTGCATCCCCTCTGCCCCACGTAACCGCCAGCCTCAGGGTTGATCTCAACGATGCTGGGCTTACGGACGGTTTTCGATGGTTGTTAAGGTTGAGTTTAGCATTTTTGATGCCGAATTTGAAAAACGTAACCGATCATCGATCATCGAAGCATGGTTTGAAAGTAACATGGCATCGAATGAATCAAAATCGAACGAATGGGTCTGGTGCGGTACCAGAAGCCCAGTAAATGATAAATGTCGTGTATGTGATGCCAAACTTCATTTTGAAATTTCGCGTATGAAGGATTACGCTGATGGTTAAATTTGATGGTTAAATTTGATGGTTAAATTTGATGGTTAAATTTGATGGTTAAATTTGATGGTTAAATTAATGGTTAAATTTGATGGTTAAATTTGATGGTTAAATTTGATGTTTAAATTTGAACGCCGTGGAGATCGTTCATCCTGAATCTTGCCAGGGGTCCTAGTCTGGGGTATCATGTGAGACATTCCATCCAGGACAAAAAGGAAGTTCCTGTCTTTCTACCGAAAGAACCCATATCGAGACCACAAGCCTTGATATATATCGCGTTTGCAAACACCAGGGAACTTGAAATGTTTAGCCGCCGGTTGGCCTCTTACCGGGGATAGGGTCGCCTCAGATCGTATGTCGATAGGGCTTCAATTCTAGAGCTGTCCGGATAAGCATAGTTATGTTTGTGAACCACGGAAATCTAAGTAAAGGAGATATAAGAAACCCGAAAACAGGTCCCATTGTCTGATGACCTACTGTGGGGTATGTGACTTCTATCGATAGGGCAATGGGTGGCGGTCACCTTGGTCTTGACCTTGGAGGAATGGGTGGTGAGTTGGAGCGGGGGGGGGGGGCGGGCGGCTACCACAACGATCCAGATAATATTTAAAAGAAGGGATCGATGAGCAAGTTAAAGATGGAAATCACATGTTAACGACGTGTTTATGGTACTATAACTATAGTATATCCCAGCTTTTGTTTAAGTGTAGGAATACGAAGGGAATCAGAAACATTGCAGTCTTTAGTTATAATGCTTTAAATTAAAGTGTTCGTGCCACGCCAAAACAACTTTAGCTCATATTAATTATCTGTGTTTCCACGCTTATATTATCGAGCTGCAACGCCCAAATAGTAGAAGGGCATGCTTTTTCCACTTGTTTTCGCACCTACCAATTTAACTCCTGCGAGCGAGGAAAGTGACGTCAAAGGGGAATACAAACGCATGTGCTTTTATATTGTGACTCAGATTCTCTCTGCTCATTGGCTTGAACTCAACGAAACGCACTCAACTATGAGAACAATACACGCCCTCGACCACAGATGCCTACGCACTGCATCAAAGCTCACCTGTCAATCTTGTGACATCATTGGGGAATTTTCAAATAACGCTCAGATGCAATGCTCCCCGAAATGAACCCGCCGGATCTCACTTTTGCTACTTTGACGAACGCGTTTATAGTGATATCGCAAAATAAAAATTGTAAACTCCCATAAAAACAAATTGTTATTTGTTTATCTTCCCTAAACCAAGTTAACTCTGAACAAGACAAAATCGTGGCACGAACACTTTAAATTACAGAGTAAAAACCAAAAGCCAGCAGTCCACCATCATTGGTCCCGTTTTTATTCCTCAATATGTACTCATGAGTGCAAGACCCTTTACTTGCGCAATAAAGCTTCCTCGTGTAGATGTCGCAATAGGAAAAGTCAAGGTCGAGAGGAGCTATATCTCCGGAAGTAACCCTCTACTCTTTGCGAAGAAAGCCATCAAATCACAAACATAGATATTTGGGGTTTGAACCACGCACCGAGCGCCTGGGCTGGGCTAGCAGAGACAACATGTACACACTGTACGTACTGAGCTGCAGGATGACACCATTGAAGGCCTAGTCTCCAACAGTAATTATATAATTTGATGGCTCCTTCATCTTTTCATCTTCGCCCTCGAGCCAAGCCGCCACTTCCTCTCGGCGTGACTGGTAAGCTAATGGCATTACAATTTGCAGACCATTCGCCCACTGGTCACACCGGTATTATGTTTTGACAATGATGATGACACCCAGATGTGACTAACTTCTGGGGACATTGGCACATTGATAAGCCTTGGGCATGGCTGATGGGTACTTAAATGAAATGACAATAGCTGGCTGGCGGTTGGGAGGGGTATGGGGCCGAGAAGAATACATGGTGCGAATGATGGACAGGCAATTGCCGCTGATTGACAAGTCATCTTATCTCTACTTTTGGCAAGACCATCGCCGATAGGAGTACATAGCCCAACGCAGACTGGAGACTGCTGGGAAAGATAGGTTGGAAAAGGTGGTGGATGGAAATGGCGGGCGTGGTGTTGGGTGGAGAAAGAGGTGGGGCAAAGCGTGGGAAAAAAGGAATGGATCAGGTAGGCAGTGGAGCAAGACAAGGGGTGGGGAAGGTGGTGGGGAAGGGGTGGCAAAGATGGTGGGAAAGAGTTGGGAAAGGGTGGGCCTAGGGATGGGGAAGGTGGTAGGAGAGCGGTGGGGAAGGAGTGGGAAGGGGAGGGAAGTGTGGAGAGGTGGGTGGGGGAGGCGGTAGGAAAGGGGTGGGGAAAAGGGTAGAGAAGGGGTGGAAGAGGTGTGGAGAGGCGGGTGGGCAAGGGGTGGGCCAAGGAATAGGGAAGGTCTTGTGGCAGTGGTGTGGAAGGGGTGGGCCAATGGATGGGGAAGGTCGGACAATAGACAGGAAATGATGATGCGAAAAAAGGCCGTAAGACGGGTGGGTGAGAAAGATGGGTGAGACGACTGGTAGGAGGAAAAGTGGGGGAGACAAATGGGTTAGGAAAAGTGGGTAGCAGAGACGGGAAGGGGATATGGGGTGGATGAGGCGGAAACCAAAGGGGCATGAGAAAGGTGGCAGAGATGGGGAAGGGCAAGCAGATGAGGATGGCCCGTAGGGAGGCGGGTATGGGGTGGGGAGAAATGGGGGGCGTTGAATGAAGGGGGTAGGTAGGATTGTAGGTAGGTGGGCACCGTGCTCGGCTTAAGCAAAGCTGTAAATTATTTTTCACTGGATTGCTTCTAACATCGCCAACTGTAAATATGTGGCTGAAAAAGATCGTTTTATGGCACATTTATAGAGCCTATGGGGGTTATTTACCCAATATAAAACGATAATAGGTGAGGGGGCGATGGGTTAATGTGGAGCAATCTAGGAAGAGATCGCTGGGCACGGAGTTCAGAAAATGGGGGTTACAGGGGTGCAAATAAACACCCCATGCCAGGGGCTTGAGCACACCGGCTATAGGTTTCACCCTTAAGCCTCCGTTAAGTCTTCTTTACCCCCCCCCCCTCCCCCCGCCTTCCCTCCACCCCCTCTTTCCTCTGTCTCCCATCTCATCTCCTATCCACGGCGACGGGTGGTGGGAATGAGGACAGAATGGATATATGAGTCTCTTTAGATCGATGTACTTAACGGGTCAATGTCCTGAGACGCAAGCGGCAGCAGAGATGGCCAGTGAGCATAAGCCCTTGTTATGTCACATCCCCGGCAATGCCAAAGTGATTCTTCTCACTACTCAATTACACTTTCCAATTACATGGTCCATAAACGCTCTTAACGATAACTTATCTTCATGAAAATTGACATGGCTTCCTCTATATTTGCCATTATGTGCTTTCCTTTCTTGTCAGACAAGAGAACAGATCCCGCATACAGCTTCATCCCATGCAAATCCAGTCCCTAGCAATCTTCTGGATTATATTTGACTCCACGGGGATAGGTTATGGCCTGCATTATATTAATAGACATGCAGCAACTGGACATCAAGCCCAGCCACGCTCACTTCCCAAGGTTCCGATGACAATCTTCCAGTTAAAGTGATTCCATTGCTGATTCCTCCCTTTAAGCACCCCATTTTTTTGTCCTTCTTTACAATTCAGTTTCTCTCGCTGGGGCCAGCAACCGTTGTTAGTTCCAGCGGCTCTCCCGAGGCGCCGCAGTGCAGTTAGTGCCATCTCAGTTGATCAGACAATATATAAAGAGCCCAATCATTCGACCATCCTTGCCTGAAACCGAACGGAACCGCACCTCTCAGACTGTCTCATGAACGGTTTTCTCTACACTCTTCACTACACTCTCTACGGGCCGTATACGAACGGTCGATCCGTTTTTATCCGTTACCACGGAGTTTTTAATCCCGTGTGTGGTGTACCATTGCTCCTCATCACACGCATAGTCGCCCGCGATATGTCCGGAAGAAGATCTCAAGCGTGATGACGCCTAACGTAACCCCCCAAATCTCACAATCCATTGAAGCATCTTGTACTAAAAACAACCGTCCATGAACGTTTACAGCGAGACAAAAACAATGGAACTTTATAGAACCGCAGGAAATGATTTCCGCCGGTCTGCTTATGTTATTACCATTGAGCGAAAAAACACAAATGGAGCATGGTGAAGTCAGTTTGGTCGTGGCTTTTCCATTATCATTTTCATCCTAAGGACATAGATTAGGAAAAGATATCTTGTTAATACATGTAGCTTGTACACACACAGAGCAGATAATTAGTCCGATTATATTTATATACCGGATTAGACATGGGACCAACAATGCAATATAATGTAGAATGTAATATATTAACCATGTTAACCATGGACTTGTCAATGTTAATTGGCCGTTTTTTCCAGTTCTTAAATCGGATTATTTCGCTGTCCAGTACATGTATATCTCCAAGGCCCAAGGCTGTTTTTTTATGAGAACCGATAGAACCCGACAGTCAACGACCTAATCAAAATTTCCATTTGCCTACAAAATACATGAAGGGGTGCAGCTGCCTGGTAAAGGCCTCACCGGGGGCTGTCCAGTAAAAACAATTTTCCCTCAAACGGCCTGAATGATTCCGCCACTAGAGGACAGCATTGTACCATCCGGTACACGGATTTAAGCAATGGATAAAAACAACCAAACATCCGCTATTCCACGTATATTACTAGTAAACAAAAATCAGAAACCTTAGGCGAGAGTCCGATCGGCTAGACACTACCGGAAGACAGGATCTCCACCCCTTCGGTTAGCATCCTATCATCATAACCTATGTACAAAATTCATCCCCATTAGAACCATTACCATTATCGGGCAATGAAACTTGAGCTGATGTTTTTAGTTCACTTCTTATACCGACGCCAAATAAATATTTATTTTGTCTTATCTTATCTTATTTAAACAACCTCCGACATGAGATCCCAATAGAAACAAGGCCAATGTTGTTGTAATGATAAGCCACTTCCGCCTTACGGAGTAGGCGCGTCACGTAGCGCTGGGTTGTGTAGGAGGTGATTAACTGCGGCCTTGCCACTACCTGGGAGGGCGGGGTACCCCCTCTGAATCGCGAATCATCAAGAATTATCTTGTCAACAGCTAATTGCCAATCTCCAAGAATTTCTGGATGCCAATTGCGTAGATTGGGAAAGGTATTGTATTCCCTCCCCTCCTACTTCGGTGAAAGCAACCGTGATACGCATCCTGTGACACGTACGCAATGATATGAAGCGAATTGAAAAGAAATGAAATCCCCCTGGATATTACAAGGGGTTTGATGATGCATGCAGAGGCCAGGGCGCGAACCCGTGACCTGTAGATCCCCAGAATGTTTCAAACTGAGCTAGGGGAGCTATAAACCCAACTGATAACTCTGTTCGAACAGATGACCCGGCCTTGGCTATTTTGGGCCAACTTTGTTGTGAATGAACCAATGAGATCGATCTGACAATTGTTTTCCGCGGCCACTCGCAAACAATATTGTGTACAGTCTCATGCAATACCTCTGTACTGTTTACTGCACTGTTTGCTGCTCTGTTGGCTGCAATGTTGGCTGCACTGGTGGCTGTACTGGTGGCTGCATTGGTGGCTGTACTGCTGGTGGCTGCTGAGCTTTTGGTGGATTGATGTGTGGGGTAAAGCGATATGACGGAGACCAGACCGTTCAGTTGATATGCGCCACACAGCGGGATTCCTGATTGCCTTAATTCCTATCGAATGAGGTATCGGGATTGAGTATTGTGCACGACGTACCGGGAGGGGGAGGGGGTTAGAGGGGAGGGGGGTAGGGTCGGGTATAGGGTGGGACGCCCGGACGGTGCAGGCCTCAAGTGGCCTGGTACATGGGGTGGAGCAGTGCAACCCTGGTGTGGGGTGGCGTGGGGTTTGGGGTGTGACGTTGCAGCGCTGGGGTGGAGTGGGACGGTGCAGCTCTGGGGTGGGCTGGGGTGTATGGTGTGACGGTGCAACCCTGGGTTGGGGTGTGGGTGGGACGGTGCAGCCCAGTGATGGGGGTGGGGGGGGGCGGCGCGATGGAACGGTGCAGCCCTGTGGTGGGTTGGGAGAGATGGGGCGGTGCAGCCCTGGGGCCGGGGTGGGGTGTATGAAGAGGCCCTGGCTTGGACTGGGCTGAGCTGAGGGCCTGTGGGGTGGGACGATGCCTGGGCTGGGTCTCGGGTGGAACTCTTCGATGGGGATATAAAATAAAAGGTACCAGGGTCGTTGGAGTTTCAAAATGAAGCTATAACAGCTGCTATTGAATCGCTCCGCCTAATGCGACGGTTTCTATATCTTTACCCGTCTTATATCTATATTTTTACACTGTACATTCTTTTTGTTTTTTTCTGCTTTTTGTTTTTTGTTTTTTTTGTACAGGCTATTTCGGGTAGATATGTTGCATACCTTAGCAATGCATTGTGTGAAAATGGTCCTTTTGACGTCTGAAATTTAAATGAGTGTCCACCTCGTGGTGAATATCCTGCATTATTCGCCCTGGATACTATTTTATGCTGAGAGTTCTCGGCGCAGCGTTGTTGAACAATACACAGACGCCATGGACATAGCCCACACACAACTCACCCACCTCCTCTCTCTCGGCCTTACATAACTTAATATCGTCGTTTGCTTTGACCATCATATTCATTTCCGGGACACAAAAAACATGACTCGACGATCGGTTGATCGCTCGTGCGGGAAAGTGTGAAATCGCTATGGCAACCGCTGTCTAAGTCTGAGGCCCGGAGTGAAGGGGTCTGCCACCCGCCACTGGCTACAGGGAGCGAGGGTCGCGCCAGATCTCCTATTCCCAGACACGTGGCGAGAGAAAGAGGAGGGGGGAGAGGGCCCCTGGGGGGGGGGGGCACATTATGCGTGACTGTATGGAAAACGGCTGATAGCGACGTCACATCCTGTGATGGAGCCTATGGCCCCTCGTTAATCTCACGCTTCTTGAGGCGGAAAATCTTCGCTTGTTATTTATAATGCTGCCCCCTATAAAACCTACCTCCGTCCGCCCCACCCCGACCCCCGTGCACTCTCCCTCTGCCTCTCTCTCGTTCGATAAATCTCTTTTAGCTCAGGATTTATGCCGTCCAAAAGCCGTTTAAAATGTATTCATACAGGAAACGCGATTGTGACGGTGCTTAACGTTACCATCCTCTGATGACACAGGTGTATGGCGTGTCACGAACAGAATCTTAAAATGAGATAGATTGGTGTTCTGAGGCCAACTTAGATCTAAACGGGGGCATTGCGCAACGTGGAAGATGCGATTATAGGATGAATGGCTTCATATATACATGGGTGGGGTTTGAACACAGCAACCGGTTTGGCAGCCATACGCAACAGATCACTATCAGTTGACTATTAGCCATACCCAACAGATCACTGTCAGCTGACTATTAGCCATACGCAACAGATCACTAACAGCTGACTATTAGCCATACGCAAGAGATCACTAACAGCTGACTATTAGCCATACGCAACAGATCACTAACAGCTGACTATTAGCCATACGCAACAGATCACTAACAGCTGACTATTAGCCATGCGCAACAGATCACTAACAGCTGACTATTAGCCATACGCAACAGGTCACTGTCAGCTGAAGATTAGATGTTGACTGTCAATTGTTGACAGTCAACAGTTGGGGCAGAGGGAAATACCCTCTGTGAATCGCGAATCCCCAATAATTAGGGAGGGTGATATCGAATCTACCAGACGAGGACTGCTGAAGACAGGGCGCGAACAAAAACACCTTAAGAAGGAGATCGCGAATATCGAGTAATTCACAGATTGTTATAACGGATCGCGGTCAATAGGCCAAGGGTCTTCGCGTTGAACCGAGAATAGGGTTGTACAGTCACTACGGATCCTATCGAGACCCCACGAGACAGGGAAACTTACGCTCTACGTCAATGCCTAGCACCAACGGCATGTACGTGCTGCCTACCTTCCGGCTGTTTGCCTTCACTCGCTTCACACACAAAATCGGCTATTGCTGTCCTTGACTGCACAACTAACCACTGAAGTTCTGTGCATATCAGAATTAGAACCATCCGAATAGATGTATGTAATATATGAGCGATTAGACCCCTTTGACTGTCAGTGTCAGGCGATTTAGGGCATGTTCGATCTACCTGAAACCGTCAGGAAACCGAAACCGTTTTTGAAACCGGTTTCGACGGTTTGCCCACCTAAAGGCGAACACATAGGTTAATTTGTTTACAGTTTCAGCGTGGTCATGTGCTGATTAATTGTGAAAGTATAAATATGCCGTCTGTTTAACTTGCTCCCCGCGACTGGACTTTGCGTGAATAAGCCGGTCTCATACCTTTGTCTAGAAGTCTCTATTCATTACATTTATTTTTAACTATGGTTTATGTGTAGATCGAACTGACCGTTCCGCGGAACCGAAACCGTCAAACCAGCTCTCTCGATAGTTTCACGGTTTCGGGCAAACCGCTTTCGCTTCTTCCCCTGTCGAAGGGTCAGTTCGGCAAACCCCGTTTTGGTTTCATGTAAATCGAACGCGCCGCTTATGTGCTGCGCGGGATTTTCCATGTCGTATGACGTAATAATCTTCATGGTTCGCATGTCTGCGCGCGGTATCTATGGTTACGTAACAACGCTTCTTATATGGAGTGACCAGACAATAGTGCTCGGTTTGTCGCAGAAATGTAAACATCGATGATTTGCCTCAAAATACAACACTTTCAACAGTCTCATCGAATGAACCACATGCATTATGGAGAGATACATGTCTTATCTTTAACTATATTTTGATTTTATAGTTAAGAATGCCTGGACCAAAGCAAAGAAAAAATAGTTTCACACCCACTCGATTCTTCACGCACAATCCGCGCAGCCGGCCGGTTCCCAACACGCAAGCGTTGACTACAAGTGCGCAGCACACAGCTGTAGCAAGGCACCAGCGTGTTTTTTTTTTGTTGGTGCCCAAAAGACCTAAACCGGAAATCGAACCCGCGAAAACGGTACACCTCTATTGCACGGAAAACGATCCCCAAAACTTGCCAACAGCTAATCGCGAATCTCCAAGAATTCCTGGATGCCAATGACGAAGATCAGAAAGGTTCACAGTTCCCTCTCTCGCTGTCGCAATCTTTGTATTTCTCTCACTTTACCTTCAGTGGATGGATGACAGTGCCACTGACCTTTGTTTTATATGTATGTTGTCATCTAATAGTATACAGTGGTAGCCTATTGCGGCCTGTGGGGGGAGGGGGCACTACATTATTACAGTGGTTGGGGTGTGCCACCCATGCCATATGCAGGGCATTTATATGGAGAACATGAGAAAAGTGCTATTTTGTATAATATAGTGAGTATCATTGAGTGAGAACTTTGTAGTTTAAATAGACACTGACAGTCATGGCAACGGCATGGAGGTTACTTATTTGAACACTTTTGACATAGTCAAGAGCTGCAATTTTGGAACCAAAAAACTTCAGTCTCAGATGGGCACGTCGAAAGAAATTGCAGCTTTTAGCTCCGGGGATGGAGAGACAGAAGGCAAAAAAATACGTCATTTCGGCGGCAAATATGTATATACCGATACATATATATAGTGCCCTCCCCCCGCCCCCCGCCCCCCCCCCCCCGGTACTGGGGAGGCGGCACTGACTCGTTATCACAGTCAATGTTGAGGATATATATACATGTATACCTAAGCACAAAGCTAACAGCACGACGACACCTCCACGACACGGAGCCACCCTGAATAATGAATGATTCCCGTGTCTTATATTACACCAGCATACACATACCTAAATATACATGATCAACAGACAACCATGAATGATCCCTGTATGTTATTATAGCTGATTCCAAACCATCCGTAAATAATGAATGGTCCCTCTGTGTGTTAGGCACATACGCGCATATGCATACATATGTATATTATAAATGACCCTTCATTTGCGATCATTCTTGTAGCTTGACGTGGGTAGACCGTGTCCGATTCTATAGAAGCAATCCTTCATCCGTTTGTCCGTGACCGACCGAATTGACATTTACCATTATTAAGGAGACTGAGGCGACCATAATTAAGGAGACCGAGGCAGAAAATGAGCCGCAGGCCAGAGATGCTTCTACGGCTGTATCGCCTTCACGCCACAAGAGCCAGTTATTCCCGTAAACTTATTTCCGCCGGTCATGTTTTACCTTACGTTACATAAGGCTGCGTGGTAATCCTACCTTTAGGCGACACCACCATCTACCACTCTGGACTACATAGCCTAGACAAAACGGTCAAATCGGATAAACAGATCTCAGAGAACTGCCGCCTATATCACCCATTTATTCGTCTGTTTTTTCTCTTTCCTCGGAGCAGAACTTACATTTTCTCCCAATGTGAGATTCTTTTTATCATCACACAAAGAAAATAATCCATATTTCCCTCGCATATTCCCGTGAATCCCACGCTTGGAGATGCCAAGGAGCTGGCCCCTTCCCCTATATACGTTGCATAACTGTCTGTGTCTACTTTGGATGAAATATTTGTCACCAAAATATTTTCTCTCGATGACCAAAAAATTGCGTACTGTTCTCTCACCCTCCATATATCCTGTATATGATGGGCGCCCCCTCCCCTCTTGCCACCACTGCAGTGAGGTATTCCCCATTCCCCTCCCCCGGCAGATGCCACCCCACGTGATGTGCGATATCTTGTGTAAGACTAACCCGATTGGCCTCCACAATACAATCGCACAGGCGGTATCCTGGTAGAAATGATTTGACTCTCTTTTTTGTCGAGGATTTTTTTAATCCCCAAAATGCAGTGACAATGCTGAGCTCCCATAGGGCGTTCGGGGGGGAACGGTTCAAGCTGACACTGCAAACACATATCGACACGTCTGTGCATAATGTAACACAAATTACATGGACCTGCTTAATATGCATATTTTTAGTCCTTTGTACAAAGCACATGAAACAGAAACATATATATGTGCTACAATCAATACTACTATTACTTTATAATGACAAGCCACCATATGACCGGCTGTGTAAACTAGCACTCATTGAACTTTGCGATATGGGACCCAGCCTCGTTTTCGCTTCACGAGACAAAGTATTTTTTTATCATGTGTTGGTGATCGACTGAATGTTCACCATAAATGTGCTTCGGCCACGAACGAACAGGGATCATAAAAATGTCGATTGCTTTCAAAGGGACGCCAGAAAAGGATGTCACGCGAAGAAAACGCTTGGCTTTAGCGGTCAAGTTGTGACGTCATTACTCCCGTGGCTAGATGTTAAACCGAGCGCCCTCGACCGTGCTTCAAGCGCCAAACGCGGCGTGGGGAAAAGAGGTTAAAGCATCGGCTTTAAAAACATCGACTTTAAAGCATTGGCTTTAAACCACAACGCGAGGTCTCTTCCTTGCCGTGGCCATGTGTTTTACCCCCAGCCAACCGCAGACCTCCTTTGTGCTGATACGATGGGTCTCGAGGCCTCTTTGTGTGCTACGACCATTGGTCGGTGGGCAGTACTAAACACCGATAGAGCCTCGGTAATTTAATCATCACCCAAGCGTTCAATTTTGTGCATTTGTCGTTAATGGCGTTGCTATGGCGGCGCGCTCATCACTAAGGTCGTGAACGAACGCGCGTGGCAATAAAAATGATATTTTTTTTTTTTTTTTTGTGTGTCTTGAATGTGGTACCATATTGCCGTGCCATTGACCAATGCGGTGCCGGAGCGTACGTCTGGACGGAGAGGACCACATCTGAGTAACGACCAGATGGAAGACCCACGCCTGGTGTGTGTTTCAGCGCCATATGCTATGGGGCGCCAGGTGTTGCTTTATTCATTTCGGTGACAAAAGGAACTTTTGTCCGTATAAAAGTAATTTCGAAAGTTTAGTTCGTCAAGCAAACGTACTTTAGTACGGACAAACGTTTATTTCGCAGGGAATAAACTTAATTGAGACCTACGTTTGTTTCATAGACAGAATAAACTTTGTAGAGATTAAAGTAGACCGCTAGAATGCATCTTTTTCTAAAAAAAAACATATCGTGGACGAACTAAACAGCTCATTTCGTTGACATAATATTTTTTTTGTAAAACAAGGTGCACTTCGTCGACAAACTAAATTTATGTCATTCCAAAAGTACGAAATGAACATTTGTGTACCAACGCCTTGCTATAATAATTAATGAAAAACATGGACTGTATTCGCTAACAGCGACAGTGACACTGACATATTTCAGGTGTGAATTTTGAATATATTAATCATATGAAACATACCTGAGAAAGCTTAAAAAGACTCCCTCAGTATCGACCAGCATGTCCAACTCTCCTTTGCCGGTACACAAGAGACCATCCAGAGTCAGACACAGCGAACCCCGACCCCACGATGGAGATTGACAAAAAAGAAATGACAAAACTTCCATGGTTAAAAAGATCATAAACTTGATAACAATGTGAAATGACATCCGCCATTAAGACCATGAAGTCGGTCGTCGTACAACCTTTTTTTGTTTTCGCCTCAAAGACATGAAATATAACCACATTACGGCATCTTGTTGTTCAAAATAACGTAAATTGATGATAAAATAACGTTGTACCATGGCCTCGCATGGGTAGGCAACAAACAGTGAAGGGTAAACAACCCGGATAAGGCTGTAAAAAGACTGCAAGCTCGCCCCCCCCCCTCCCCCTCCCCATCTACCAACACCATCGAGCTTCCTTCCATCTTAGAGGCACGTCACGGACAGCGGATTAAACACCGCAAGAAACGAATGAGTCGAATCGTATGGTCTAGCCGCTCTGCGTATAGTGGTTGCAGACGCATTGCTTCTGATGAACAAGTGGTTGGGTGCAGTGATGCATCCTATCCCGGACCAGAGGGATCAGTCACGGATATCTACAATCGCCTGGCTGACTGGCCTCGACCGGCCGGGGGAATGACGACCATAAAAACCGATATCCTTCCGTAGATGGTATCTGTCACAACCACAGTGGCTAGCTAGTCTAGGGGTGTCGGAACAGGGGCGGGGGGAGGGAGGGGACGGCTGAAGACCTCGGCTGAAGGGTAGTCGCCGCGTTAAGTACCTCCCATCCCACGTTAATACACAGTCACCATCACCATCTCCCCCCCCCCCTTTACCGCACCATGCAATCCCTGGCTTGCATGAGTTGTGCCGACGCCGCTGTTATGTAAAGCCCCTCCCCCCCTCCGTTAGGCGGTTCCGAGCGCCCACATCCATGAGGCAGGAGCAGAAGAAAATCTGAAAAACGTATTGGTGGGTGGGTGGGATATTCCCACCGCAGGATCATCTATTAAAAGCGCACGGAAATGGAAGCGACTGGATCCAAACCGGGAAAAAAAGAGAGCTAAGGACGAAGAGAGAAGGTCAGGTAAGGGTGTTGGTATGAAAATGGCCGCACACGTAGCCGTGGGCGTCGATGCATTGATAAAACTCCAGCCTTTCATGCCGTATTAACTATTAGGGGTCAATGGGTGTACATATCCCGAATGTGCCATACTAAATACAAATGATCTTCGTGGAAAAATCGGGAGAAACCAGGTCACCAAAACATGAAGTTCAATGCGTCATTTCGGGGTTTACACTAGGTTTCATAGGTTTAGATATTAGCTGCTGTTTATAATTTGTCTCAATTCTTTCTGGTCCCTTTTCTAGAACGTAAAAAAGGGGCCGATTTAACTATTAATTCATTAATTAGTGGTGGCCACTTTCACAAACGAAAGAATTTGACTGCCGTCCAAAGCTAAAGCCAATCACGTTGCTTTGCCCTATGATCTATCATCATTGATTGTCATTGTCGCTATTGGCGTTGAGTGTGGCGGGTGGGGGGAGGGTGGGGGGTGGGGGGGGGGCAAGAGATGTTTCCGTTTCTCGGGAATGGGCTTTTCAATTAACCGTGAACTTGGAATGGGTAAAAATAATTCATCGTGAACTGGGAATTTTAATATTAAATAACCGTGAATTGGGGCATGGCCAATTTATATCATGTAGCCGCCTCTTCCATTGTATACAGAGACATCTGCTTTTAATTCATCGTGACCTGGGTATAAAGAAATTTATTCTTCGTGACTTGGGAACACGACCCCCCCCCCCCCTTGCCGACCCCCTTGGATGATATTTCAAAGCGATTTACAAGCAAACAAAAAAACATCGTATTTTAATACCTGCAAATTATTGGGACATAAGTAGTCGTTGTTTCAGGAACACTACAACTAATCAATCAAACCTGCTAACGTTTTAATGGGTAAGTCAATAACATGTGCAAGTTACCGGTACTTCACGCTTGTAAATTAATAGTTGGTTGGTTGTTTATTCAGGACGCGTTAACCACTTCCGGTTGCACATTAATATTATAGAGACACAGTTAATATCCGGGTTGCGTTGTTTTCTCAGTTCTAGATGTTGTTGAGTGCATGTTATTCTTTTACCGACTTGACCTTGCGCTGCGCATCGGAAACACGGACAGTTTCCGGGTGGGCAGTGGTGCCGCCAGGCGGGACGCGCTGTCCCTACAAAGGCAGACGACCCCAGCGGGTAATGGCGTGACACGCACAGCGGCCGGATGGACAAAGCGCCCCCTGCCGGGACCCGCTAACAACGAAGACAACACCCCCCCCCCCCCCCACCCAGCTCCTCACCCCGTCACCCACCCACAGCCACATCACATGTGTTATATGGAGAGTCCGGTTGGAGCAGGGCGTCGTCTTTAAGGGGAATTGGTTGGCGTTTGGAGTGACTTGATCGTATGGTGAGATCAGATTGGTTCGGGATGGAGTCTTGGGGTGCGTGACTGTGGGGGGACGGATGCAGCTGCATGGAACATCTATGTAGAAGGCGAGAAAGACGCATAGAATAGAATAAAGCGTTGTGTGTGTTGGCTGACATGTGGGTCGTGGTGTAGCAATGCTATTAATTCTGATGAGACAGTGACAAATATGCATGGCGGGAAGGCACTGCAACTCAGCGCGATCACGCTATTGTCCAGTATTTGCATAGGTGTAGCAACTGGAAGAGGGAGGGCAGAGAAATTTGTGCCCCATCCCTCTCCCCCCCCCCACCCATCCAAACACACCCGTGGCCTCTCCACCTGAGAGCCTAACGGCACGTGGATCGAAGGTTCGCGCCCCGCCATGTGGCCATGTCTGTGTGGTCATAGGATAAAGATCACATGTCCTTCGTCGCAAAGATTAGGGGGTTACCCCTGAGACATGGCTCCACTCTCCCTTTCTTCTCCCATGGACGCGATATGACCAAATGTGGTTAAAGCGTCCTGAATATACAACCAACCAACCAGACACATACCGTTATGCAAATATTACTATGGTGGGATTATCTTATACCCCAATTACCTACTTTCCACCCCCACCCTCCCTCCCCGGCGTCAGTGTCATCGCCCCCCCCCCCTCTCTCTCTCTCTCTCTATCTCTCTCTCGCAGCAGTATTTCTTTTAGACCACACCGCTAACGCGTTTTGCTGCTTCTAATGCCAAATGTCATCCTTCTCCGCCGAATCTGGCGCCCCTTTCAAGTTATTATTGCACATAAAACTCAGTAGAATGTTCGGTAATAATACATGACATTAATACGGCATTCTTCTGTAACCCTCTAGACGTCACCAGCATGCGTGTTTTGCCCTTTTTCAATCAGAAGAGACTGAATATGCCACACATGAAAATGTTTGATAAAACGTTGCTAAAATCAAATAGCACATTAAAAAAATCTTCAAGTAGGTGTCCCAAAATGATATTAAGAAATTAGCCAATGCCGTGGAACAACATGGACGTAGTTAACTTCAATGAGACTAGAAATGTTCAGAGCGTGCAGGGCAAAACCAGTCAAAGTTTTCGTTTTCTCTTTTTGACAATAATTCTTCAGAAGCTTCAGAAGCTTAAGCCCTGCCGTGGGCGTAAGGTTGGGACAGTTTTGGAAAAGTCTCCCTAAAACAAAAATCCAGATTGGAAGTGTTTGGTTGCTAATCCTGTTATTTACTCGGCTGCTTCGTGACTCAGCCGTCAGTCTCTGGGAGAGAATCAAAGAGGAAAAGCAAATACCAAATCTCCGGAGAGTTGCGCTTATGTGTAAGCGGAGGTTTAATTCAGCGTCTGTCACCCGATTGGGGGGTGTGATATGGATTCTTTTTTGGAATGAGCAGATGTAAGTAAATAGTGCAATGCACTGAGACAAAAAATCTTCTGGCTGTCGCGTCCCAAGTTGTGGTGGTATCGCTTGCTGATTGGTTGCCTCAGTATTTATACCACGATGATTCACATTGGTGCACAACATTAAAAAAAATATAATAATACTAATATTATTTAATATTGATAATATTAATAATACTCATATAATAGCAGTGATGCATAATATCAATGGTTTTCATAATATCAATGGTATTCATGATATAAATGGTATTCATAATATCAATGATATTCATAATATCAATGATATTCATAATATCAATGATATTCATAATATCAATGGTATTCATAATATCAATGATATTCATAATATCAATGATATTCATAATATCAATGATATTCAGAATCTCAATGATATTCATAATATCAATGATATTCAGAATCTCAATGATATTCAGAATCTCAATGATATTCATAATATCAATGATATTCATAATATCAATGATATTCATAATATCAATGATATTCAGAATCTCAATGATATTCATAATATCAATGATATTCATAATATCAATGATATTCAGAATCTCAATGATATTCATAATATCAATGATATTCATAATATCAATGATATTCATAATATCAATGATATTCATAATCTCAATGATATTCATAATATCAATGATATTCATAATGGTACCAAAATAGCCC